>VUYV01000137.1:98124-138415 GCA_008711295.1 Anarhynchus alexandrinus
TCAGGGGTCCGGCAGCGGGGCAAGAAGTTCTCAGGATGGCAGCCATCATAGAAGAGAGAGAACTCCTCAGCAAACTTTCTAATTTATATACTGAATGTGACATTCATGGTATGAAATAATGCTGTTGGCCAGCTTGGGTCAAGTGCCCAGTTCTCACTCCTCCTCGTCCCCACACCTGGCTAGCCTGAAAACAATGAGACCTTGAAACCCACATGCCATAGCTGGCTAGAAAGTAAATATTTTCACAAATTCAGACATTCGAGTCTTCTAAAAGTGCAGTTTTCCCAAGCATTAGAAGAGACCTTACCGAAAATTAAAATTACTGAAGGAGAAATTAATCCTGTGTCCCTCAAAGCTGTACAGAGTTGAGGAATCCAGTACCCTCTGCAACAAAGGAGATTCCCCTCCCCACCAAAGCCCAGGAGGTTTCTCCTGTCCCAGTATAATGGCTGTGACTGATGCTCTTCCATTTACAGGCCTGGCCGGTAGTGATGCTGACCGCGTGCTCCGGACGCACAGGTAGGCAGAGACGTGTGACACACACAGTGTTAACAGGGCCATCCCCATCGGCTGGTGCAGACCAGGAGGCGCCTTTACTGCCACCTGCGTGAATACAAGAGCGCTCGCGTAAACTTAAATGCGGGTCCTGTTCCTCCTCTCCAGTTTATCGGGCCTAAAGCTCACCAGTGCAAGCATGCATGCATATTTGATGTTCAAAGACCAAAGTGAAAAATATATCAAGATGTTTCAGTTCAGACATGGCTGAGGCATCAAGGAACGTACCTAACCTTGAATAGGATGTGAAACAAAACAGCTCTTTTGCAGTTGCTGACTTAGACAAAAGATAGCAAAAAATATAACTTCTGGACCAAAGTCGAGCCAAGAGTATATCCCAAACTAACCTTGGGTAATTATAATGCTAAAATACGCACCCCTTTGTGAATAACGAGCATGCTAATCAGGTAACCTCCCTAAATGTTATAAACGTGAGCTTGGATGCCTATGTATAGTCAGGAGTGGAGAATGAATCATTATTAACCTAACAGCTGTATTTTATCGTTATAAATATTGGGCAGTTTGAAACGTGAGGCGTGCCAGCTGTTGTTAAATGCCCAGCACCCGATTCTGCAGAATTGAAATAAAGACAAATATCTCGACTCAGTGTGTGGATTGGATCTCTCACACTGGGTGGAGAACCCTCATTTAAGGGCAACACTGTCACTCTCTAGGCTCAGAAGCACAGTGCACTTACAAACCCCAAAGATGTGCGCACGGGCTCTGAGCCTGCCTGATACCCAGGCTTGGGCTGCAGACCTCTTACCCAGTCATCAGCTCAGGCCTTCAGCCTTCCCAGACGTGGGTCGTCTCCTGGCCAGCCAGCCCAGCTTGAAGTGCATTACACATATATTACACACACACACATATACATGCAGGGCTGAAATTAGCTTGGCAGTGTCTGCATACTGTGCTCTCCAGTTGTTGGCACTATGGGCCCTTATGACCCACGGCCCCTTCTCCGGTTGCTGACACTTAGACCTCTCCACAGGCCGGAGAGTGAGATTGCATGGGAAGAAATAGTTAAGAATAGAATTTAATAAAAAGATAAGAGAGAATGCAGTTGGTGCAGGGCTCGATCAGACAACCATATCAACCAGCAGCTTGCTTATACATGACTGTCCTCCTTTATCCCCACTTATCTCCATTTTCCCATGCCTACAGTTCCATCTACCCACCTTGATCCCTCTCTTTTTTCACCCTTGTCTCCTGCCAAATAAAAAACCCACTCTAGTTACTTTCTCCCCACTGCTCCCAGTTTTGTTACACCCATAACCACATTTGATGTTTCCGATACTGTTACCTATAACATCCAAGCCTTGCATGGTGTTATTGATATGGTAACCTGGACACTGTTTTCCTTCCAAGATTGCACTCTCCAAAAGGTCCCCAATATTCCCCTCCAGTTACCTGCAGAGCTTGTCCTTCTCTCGCATAGTTCCCCATAATGAACCATGAAATCCAGCCATTTTTCGAGGTGTTACACCGTAATGTTTGTCAGCTGCTCACTCTGCTGTTTGTTATGTTCAGCAATTTCTCTCATTATATCCAGTGTTTTCTCATGGTCTCTTCTGTTATCCAAGCCTCAGGATGGGGCCTAGTCATCTCCCATTTCAGTGGGGAACGTAACCCATAATGTGTCCCAGTGCAGGAATCACAGAGAAACACAGAGAATGTGCCCCTTGCATGGAATCACAGAAAACCTGGTTGGAAAGGACTTCTGGAGGTCATCCAGGTGAGTCTTGAGAATTGCCAAGAAAAGAAATTCACTATCTCTTGGGCAACCTCTGTCACTGCTTAACTACTCTCACCATGGAAGAATTACTTCCTTACATGTCACTGTCATTTCTCTTATTGCACCTTGTTGCTGGAAAAATTTCTTCTTGTCATTTCACTGCACACATCCAACCAGAGTCTGGTGCAATGTTCTGTATAACCCAGTTTTAGTTACTCTAAGACAGTGGTTAGATTCCTTCTTAGCCTTTTCTTCTCCAGGACAAGCCAGATTCATCCCTCTGGACAGTCCCAGCCACATGACCATCTAGGTGTCCCTCCACCAGGCTCGCTCCAAGTGGCTTCATGTCTTTTTGGAACACAACATGAAAGGGAAATTTGCTCCTGTACCATAAAAAGTCCCCTCTCTCTATCTCTTTTACATCAGCAATGTGTCTGGTTCAGAACAGTGACCAGGTAAAAAAGTCAATGAAAATCAACCAAATTAATTAATCAAAACAGAATTCAGCTGCATTGCCCCGTAAACAGTTCTAAGAGACTATAGGGACATAGAGGTATATCAAATACATGACAGCTTTCACTTCTATGGAATCACTTCCTCTAAATCAAGGCTATTTCTTGTGCAGAGAAACGAAAGGGGACTGTATTGGATTTAAAGCATAAGCGACAGGGAAGCTATTACAGAGCTTTAAATGAAGGGAAAGGTACTGTCAGAAATTCAGAAAAGGAGCTCGGTACTACCTGGCCAAGGATGTTAGTATTGTCTGAGTTGCTAAGCAACTATATAATAGTTATTCATTTCAAGATAAAGTAAATTTTGTCATTTAAAGAATCAATTACCGTCTACTCTGTATTATTTAGAGGAAACCAAAATTTACTTTGTAGCGATATAGTACTTCTCACTTCTTTTTTGCTTTAAAGTAGCCTGCCACTAAGATTCTCATAAACTGGTTAAGAAATATAAAACCCTTAATCTGAATTTGAATACCCAGGTAGAAGCAGCCTTCTTTCCTCGCTTTTTCCCCTTTCCTTGAGATGTTGCAATGTCACCAAACCTGAAGCTGATCTCTATCGCTCCAGTCCTCCTTCTTTTGTATCTGCATCTCTGTCAGTATATGACAGAAAGACATATTATAGCAATCAGTGTTCTGCTGAAGGCACAGCATCTTGATGCTTATGAGATTTACAAGCTAAAATAAGTCCTGGTCAGCATAGATGTTAACTATTTAAAAAAATGCTGTTGGAACCATCCCAGAATACTATTTTAAACAATGACATATTAAAATAATTTACAATTCCTGGTTTGTAGTGCTGGAATAGATGACAAAGTGTGTTCAGACATTTTGCAGGTTGTTCTACTACCTCAAGATAAACAAAAGAATTTAGTGACATGAAGAAAAATGCCATAGAGAAAGCCACACAGGGTAAGGGGGAAATTATTTAAAAGAAGATCAACAGCTTAATACACTTTGAGATGTATCTATTTATGTCCTTTTGCAATTTCTATCATATAATTATGTGTACCACATACTTAATAGTAATACATAGACAATTACATAACTTTGCATCAGTTAAAATTATTCTGCTTTTGATTGTACCATCAGCACAATTGGCCAAATGATAACTGCCAGCTAATAAAAACTGGAGAGGTTTTACAGGTCTCAACAGGCCGATTTACACTGGTCAAGCACCTGATCGGTTTTTCTTTGTACATCAATCATCTCCTCCCTTGGCACTTCCCAACTGCTACCTGGGGATGGAAGGTGATTTAACATTTGCGGTCTACCTGGGGATTTGTTTCTATTTCAATAAGGAAAAGTTTCTTCTGGGTGTTATTTGAGGGTGAACAATAGCCCCGGAACTTCCCCAAAGAGCGGGCAGCTCTTCAGCACGCAGTTGCATCATGAATATTTATCCGGCCGCATGCAAAAAGCTCTGAGCATCTTGGCTACGCTTTTCTCCTTCTGCAAGATATCCTCCTTTGTTGGGAGAGCGCTGCCATAGCAACCCAGGGCAGCAGAAGGCAAGGGGGGCTGACAGGCCTGTATATAAAGCAGGTTGGATTTTCAGGCTAATTAAAAGGTTTTGTGTTCTGGGTCACCTTGTAAATGAGATACGATGCTCAGAAAGCTGCGGCCAAAGCCGCTCAGCAGAAAGCGGAGCAAATGCACAAAGGTTCTTCTGGCGTTTACCCTTTCTTGAACACAACCTGTAATTTTCATGGTAAGCGATTGCAATCGCTCTAGAAAATTGGTTGCTGGGTCGTCTTGCTGAATAGACAAAAGTTGTTTTTATGAGCCAGACTGTAAAACCATTCACTCTGGGTCTGGTGAGTGATTTGTATCAGTGGACTTCTACCCTCAGAATCCTTTTGACACACTTGCTAAAATACATTACAATTAATTTGAGCACAGCCTGAATGAAATGGATGTGAGCAGCAGTGCAAGCTAACACTGCTTCAAAATATTTTGTCATTAGTTCAGCGCTCTTTCAGTTTAAAGCTGGCACATTTTTTGATTATCTGTGCTGTACATGTAAAGCATTTCTAGTCTACCTGAGGGACAGGTACGGTGGCAGCTGGAGTTCCTACATTTCCTCCAGCTGTGGCCTATGTGTATGTTTCTGAGTCACTTTATAAATCTGCAACTTGAACCACGCTTGCCACAGGAATATTGTGAAAATTAGTATTTGCACTCCTCTTTGGAGATGCTCCACCCCAGCTCCTGCTATTTTCTTGTTGACAGTGGGCTGGTACTTTATTTATGCAGTAGGATTCAGTTTTAAAACGCTGCTTCACATAAGTGAGCACCAAGGAGACTTTTACTCTTGAAAACCATACAGGGTGTATATGTGGTAGACTCAGACCACACCGGGGCCTCTTCCTGATACAGGGTAGGGATGTTGTGGGAACACGTACCAGCAGACAGGACCTGAAGAGCGCTACGGGTCCCCTCAGTGAACGTGCAGCCTGACATACCTGCACACAGCACCTTGCCTTTATGGGTGCACATCTGCAAGTAGAATATTTTGCAGCTGGTAGGGTTTACCTGGGATGTTGACAAGGCCATCGCGATGGACTTCTGCCCCTCGCAGGCCGTTCCCAGCATGCCATTACCAAGACTTATTGTCTTACGGTTTTGGCTTTGTTCCTGTCTTCCTTTAGCAATGTGGATCAGTCGCTTGCAGAGAGAAAACATCGGCTATGGTGAATCATTGCTTTGGTAGCTCAGATCAGGTACATAACTGATGCAGCTTGTTCATAAATTTGGGAGTCATAGGGTTTAGTTTTCAAGTTACATCAGAACCACTGTGTCTAACACCTACTTTTGGACTCTGCCTGATTTTTAGTGAAATGTTTTAACCCAGCTCAAGTTTTATAACTTAGTCTAAGAATGCCTGAGTGAAACTTTACGGTTTCCAATATTAAGAATTTCACAGGAATGTAGCAAGGCTGATAGGATGATCTAGTCTCTTCTGGCCTTATATATAAGCATTTTCTTCAAAGCCTCTTTACCTTCTTTCTAATTCTTTTGGTTTAATTTTTGTAGTCACTCTGTTTTTTTGTCTTAGTTACAATAAAACTAAATGCTGGTGTTGCATAAGATCTACAACTGTATAAAAAAAATCCAATCAATTTGCATATTCTCTCCACAGCGATGGGGCAGCATCTTCCTTTAAGACACATGTTTTTTTGCTGGTCAGTGCACCTAAACAAGAAACAGGCAGTAAATCAATGCTGGCACTCAGGTCCCTGGGCTCTACAGTTATTGCAAAAGCTGCAAAATTTAGCAAGATTTTTACTCTACCGTACAGAGTCAGTTCAGACCAATAGAAGAAACGGAGAATATTGTCGGTTCTTCAGGCAAATCCAAATCCTGCATCCCGCCCTTTCCGGTGCTGCCCCAGAACTGTTGCAAAGACGACCACTATAAACACGGATCAGAGCTGCCTTTTTGCCTGTCCTTCAAACTGATATCACCTCTCCCAAAATACTACTGCCTGTGCAATGCTTTTTTCTGTAGCTATGCCCAGAAGATAAATCAGCTCTGCTATTTTGCAGCAATTTATAATTATTGATGACACTTGAGGACGCCTCTTTGAAGGGAATACATAACCAATTAACTATGCATTTGATTATTAGGACTGTCTTCAACCCCCTATTATTCTACTGATAACTGGACAAAATTGTATGGAAAGTGTTCTGCAGTTTTCTAGCTCTTCAGTGTACCAGATCACTTGCAGAAAACAGACTGGCAAAATTGTTATAATTCACTTCAGTTTTTAATAGCTCTCTTGTGCTGTGGCTTTAATCTGCATGAAATTACTAAAGCACTGAGTAAAGACAGCAGCTGTTACAGCTAATGGAGTTACAATATAACCAGAGCTTTCTGATGAATGTGCAATACTACTGCACAAAGTATATATATTCACTTATAAAAATATATGTAGTTCAACAAAAGGCTCCCAGGTTCTTACATGAGAAAATTATGTGCAGTACAGTATGGTGGTTAATTCATCAGAATCTGAAAGATGACAGTTTCTGGTTGTGTGCAGTTGAATGATTGCATACCTGTATATTTAAATGCCATTTTTATATGTGTTGTCGTATAATTGCTAACATGCATCTGAGGTTATTCAAATGATTGTTTGTACAACCGCAGGCCGTGCCAGTTTGAACTTTTGCATATTCATTTAAACGCGTCTGTGTTTACTTGAGCAGCCCCAGAGTGCAGTATAGATAAGAAAAGGAAATGCCAAAGCTGTGAGGTAGACATTCCTTTTTCTGTCCTTTTCAAAATGCATTTGATCTAGTTCCCAGGTGGTTTAGAGGGGTGACTTAACATCATAGAATATTAAAACTTAGTCTATGGGGCTGTTTTTAAAGTAAGTTTAATTTTATACCAGTGGTAAGAGGACTTAGACCAAGCAATGTGATTTTATGCTGGAGGACCTCTGGGCAAAGGAGGATGTCTTTATATCACTCAGTTTAATATTTACTCTTAAAAAGCACACATACCTGATGCAGCAAAAAAAGAAGAAAACGCTTCTTATTGTCTTTTGCCACCATGTACAAAAGAGGATTTTAAAACATTCTATTGATATTGACAGAAAATAATTTCATCCTCCAGAAATATATTGAATGATTTTGTATATGAACTCTGAACTGGCATATACTTTATGCAAATATTTGTTTAAAAGCTGTGTACACTCTCTTTTCCTTAAATGGCATGGTTCTGGATAAATAAAGTGCGTGCAAAAATCTTTGTAGGACAGGAATCTAACTTGACCAACTACCTCTTTAATCCTGAAATGATAAAGAAGAACTTTTCAATCATCCAGGAATAGCAAAAGCAAGATTATATATGAGGGAAGGTATGCATTATAGAAAAGCTAACATAGTTTTTGGTACAGGGAAGGCTTTACATAGATACGGAGAAGGCTGTTTGAGTTCCCTAAAGGTGTATGTGAGTTTTTGGACATCAACGATGCACAGATTAACTCTGTTTGAGTTCCCTGATGGCTTTCAACAAGATCTCTTCTTAAAGAATCTTAAAGAATCTCGGGTTTTAAAAAGACAGAAATGAAAATTGGGAACAGTTCAGAGAAGAGTGGCAAGTATGATCTGAAGTACAAAACAGCTTCTGTATGAGGAACAGCTAAACAAAGTAGCATTCAGCCTGGAAAAAAAAAAGATGGTTGGGAGGGGTACATTATAGTACTCTATATAACCACAGGTGACATGAAGAGGAGAGATATGTCTTCTAGTACAAGAACTAAGAATTAAAATAGTAGATGGCTGATTCAAAACAAATGGAAGCAGCTACTTCCTCACATAATGCAAATATGAGCTGTGGAACTCCTCGCTGTGAGATTTTGTAGATGATAAAGTTTAAAGGGGTTCAAAGTGCAGCCCAAAAAATTCATGAAGGAAAAAAAAAATCCATTGAGACTTATAAAGCTCAAACATAAAATACATCAGGATAGGATGTTTCTGCATGCTAAATCAGTGGAGGTGAAGGGAGCACACACAGAGTCACCTGCATAACTGCCACATTGTTCTGAGCCACAGTTTTCTCTGCCTGGGGATTCTCTCATCGCACACACCTATCGTGTTTCCTCAGGGTCTTTGTGTTTCTCAAATAATATTAAAGGTAACAGCAACAGCAATATTCCCATGATAGGCTTCATAATTTATTAGTTTGTAAAATTTGTAGCCCAATAAACAAGAGAAATAAGTGTTTTTACTTATTGCTTCCTTTCTTTTGCTCTCACCATAATCTCAGTGAGTTCCAACATATAATCATAACGGTTCTCTCCCCTCCACTTGATCAAGATAGACCATCATTGCTGAGCCACAAATTAGATTTTTCTTGCAATCTTAATGCTCTGCAACCACAAGTATCAACCTCTAGAGATGACAGAGCTTACATGTATGCTGAGCAACCTCAGCAAGTTCATTTACATAAAAGCAAAATGTCTGTCCAAGGAAAAAGTGTATCAATGAAGCTATGCATCTTCCACAATGTGTTGTGTAAGAGAAGGCTCTTTCCAGGATGTCTAAAAAGCAACAAAACAGCTGTCATATAATTTGTGCTTATTGTACTCTGAAAAAATGTCTTGATTTGAAAGTTTTTCAAGTTTCTTAATTTGAAATAAGAGCTCTGAAAGAAGAAATTTTGTTGATTTTTTTAACATACTTCTCTTAAATAAGATTTGTTCTATCACTGAATCCATAGTTTCTTTTATTGAGTACCAGATCCCTATTCAATTATTCATGTAAGTATCATAACCTAAGATGTGATGACCAGAAATTATGTTAAATAGTCTTAGACCAAGTAACATGTCATGTTTGATAAGAGATCTATTCAAAGCCATTTTTCTCTGCTGAAACTTGTGTCTTGGGCTTGGAACATATAAGAGAATCTCTCAAAGATATATTGGTCAAATGTAACAAAATAATAGGTAATAGTTTATTATTTAAAAGGTAATAATACTTTGAAACAAATAATAAGCTTGAAGGTGGAATTCCTTGTATTTTTAAATTATAATCTCTTACTTCAGCAGTGTGTTTCTAAGATGTCTATGCGTAAAATATTTTCCCTGCAAAAATGGCACCTACCAGTCATTTCAGTGAGAGACAATTATAAGCTGCTTTTTGTTTACTGATGGGGACTGAAAATTCCTGTGACAGTACAGAAGTGGCTTGTTATATATCATTACATCTATATAATCACAGGAATTTTGAATCCTTAGCAACGTACCAAATAAAGGTTTATGAATGTCAGCAATTAACATGAAGAGTAAATGCTATTTTTGCAACAGAAGCAATATAAATATGGCCCAGATTCCAACAAAGTAGCATGTTGAATAATGCAATATGACAATAATTTCATAACGCCTTTTTCCAGATTATATATAAAAGCAGTTTCATCTTCCTTTAAGGAATATTTGGAGAAGTTTGTTTACTATAACGACCAAATTACAAATACTAAGTAAATTAGATTCAAGTCAGATCTTTAGGAATGGGAGTATTATGTGCTATTTCTTAGCACATAAATGGGCTTTTCTTTTAGGAGAAGAGAAGGAATTGTTTTGAAAATTTTCTTAATGTGCAGAAAGATGTTTCTTTTTTACTGTCTGCGTTATGTCTTGTTGAGACTAAATACAATCTAGTTCTCTGTGTGAAATATATCACAATACAGAAAATACAGATTCCTGATTTGAATTAAGAGTATTTAAAAAGCTGTTACAGAAGTATCTTGCAATGTGTGCTCCTCCATTGTTTTAATTAAGAAAATATACAGAAGGAATATCTTCTTCCATATCTTAAGCATATGGAAGTAATTGAAGCAGATGCAGTAAACACAGTGTTCTCAGAGCAGGGCAGACACTCCTGTCACCTTGACTCATTGCTCTGCGGAGCTGGAAGGACATCTGGCAACTACCCAGGAATGCTACAGCTATTAATCATAGTAAAGTAAGAAATGACTTTGTGTTGAAACATGAGAACCCAGAAATATTCTTGGCAGCGATATTTCTCTTTTATTAACTTGCCCTTAAGCTCAGTATTTGGGACATTTCTTACACATTTTTTAAGTCTTGGTTTATATAATTTACCTTTTAAATACATTGATTTAGAGAAGCTTCAGTAAAACTGCAGGTTCAGTTAGTAGTTTCTAACTGATCTAGTTAAAATCTCAAAGATCACTCAGGTCAAAAAGAAATAGATTGGATAGTTTGCCTTCTCTATTTCTATGTTCATAGGAGAGTCAAAGATGAGATTACAGGGTACCTGGGATAACTTTATCGGAATCTTACAATAAGCACCTTCAGTCACATGGGAACTGCATTCATCAAAGAAAGTAATTTATAAAAACATCACAATATAAATTGTTTGTGAAACCATCAAGCCATTACCACCACTTAGCAGTACTGTATCAACCAACCGAATTAGAAAGGTGAATCAATGAAAACCACACTGCTCTGCCTAGAATTTTTTTTATTTTTTTTTTTTTTTTTTGCATCAAGAAACCCTTTTCTGAATAGTATGAGGGTAACAGACTGCTTCAGGCACACTGGTGCTTCATCTTATTCCGAGAACTGGCTAACAACCAAAGTGCCTTCATCTGCCTGAAAAAAAAAAATAGCAAGAGGTGTGGGTTAGATATACAAACAGCTGATGAGCTGCAGCATCCAACTCCTGTAACGGGTATGTCTTTACCTCTTAGACTTCACAGCTTTAAGTCAGGCATTCTACAGTGGCAGGCTTTGGCAAAAGGAGGTTTCAAGGATGGGGGAAGGCTGGGCACCCAACTGCTTCTACTTCCAGTAGAAAAAGGGACGGAGAGGATGCTGAACCTTAACAGGTTACGTTAAAATCCTTTGTGCCTTCTTGATCCGTTTCTTTTCAAGCCCGAACAAAAGAATTCTGTACGGTCTCTGTTTATCCCTCATGGAGTATAAAGGCACACTCTCAATCTTAAAGAAGTGTGTTGCCAGCAGCATTTTCTAATATCTCTTAATTTCATAGTGTATATAATAAGGGTAATGGTCTAAAAAATAAGCAATTACCTATAATTACATATTTGCTATTATTTCCAAAATCTTAATAAAATTCAAGGATACACTTGAAATTCTGAATGCTCAAGGGCTTTCATACTGTTTTTTTAGATAAATTTGTATTGTCTTTTAATTATTTTAGATGCTTTGTTGCCTCGCTGATGTTATTTTTAATAAAATTCCACATCACCTCCAACCAGGCAAATCCAGGTAACAGAATGGGAAAGGGCAAAGATGTAACATTCTACTTTAACAAATGTCTTGAAGGTTATCATCTAACCCGAGCATACCTCGGTGTAATTCATACATTTGCTCCTTTTCAGAGAACCAATTAACAAACTAGAGAAAAATTAGGTTCGGTTTTTCTGTTCCATATGCAACTGGAAATGGAAAGCACCATTGTTTCTAGCAATTCTCGTTCTACACTATAAACTCAAATGCACTTATTCCAGCTACCTTTTCTTCCCTAAACCACTCATAAATTACAACAGTTACCTCTCTTCCATATTATGCTAAATATGGACTGTTTGGGGCTGTTGCAACAGCAGCAATATTTTGCATGGCTAGCCTAGAAACAATAAGTGAAGCAAGCATAAAATAATAGAATAAGAAAGTGTCACAAATTTAGAACCGAAGGTGAGCAGAACGTGAAACTTTATGGTTTAGCATTTTTTTTCTGTTTGATTGGGGGATTAAAATTGTTTAATTATTATTATTTTATTTTATATTAATTATATATTATATATAATTAATTAATATTATATTTTTTAAAAATTATTGTTCTTTAATTGTTTAATATTATTCCCCCAAGCAAAAAAAAATGTTCTCTCACACATACAGACTCCCCATAAAACACACGCTGCTGGGATCCCATGGTGATGCCATCTATAAGGAATATTATTCCCTAATCCTCCATCTCCACTAACTAACCCAGTCACCACATTCACCATGACCACCTAGATATCCAGGAGAAGTATACGGTCCATGCATTGTCTGTAAATCACCTCTCTTTGAGCCAGGGAAGCCTCGGAACTTCTTCCCATCAACAAGGATGGACATTGGTGTTATGGGGGTAACCATAGTCATTGTGGCCAGTGCTGAGTACTTATTTTATTAACTAGCAAGGATAACAACATATATACTTATATCACATGCATAGTGGCCAGCAGGGCGAGGGAGGTGATTCTGCCCCTCTACTCTGCTCTCATGAGACCCCACCTGGAGTACTGCATCCAGCTCTGGAGTCCCCAACATAAGAAGGACATGGACCTGATGGAGCTGTGTCCAGAGGAGGGCCACGAGGATGATCCGAGGGCTGGAGCACCTCTCCCATGAGGAGAGGCTGAAAGAGTTGGGGCTGTTCAGCCTGGAGAAGAGAGGGCTTCGGGAAGACCTTATTGTGGCCTTCCAGTACCTAAAGGGGGCCTACAGGACAGCTGGGGAAGGACTTTTTACTAGGGCATGTAGTGACAGGACAAGGGGGAATGGCTTTAAACTGGAAGAGGGCAGGTTTAGATTAAACATTAGGAAGAAGTTTTTCATTTTAAGGGTGGTAAGGCACTGGAACAGGTTGCCCAGAAAGGTTTTTGAGGCCCCATCCCTGGAGGTGTTCAAGGCCAGGCTGGACGTGGCCTTGGGCAACCTGGTCTAGTGGGAGGTGTCCCTGCCTATGGCAGGTGGGGTGGAACTCGATGATCTTCAAGGTCCTTGCCAACCTAAACCATTCTATGATTCTATGATCTCACACATTTCTAGGCCCCTGTGACTGTGGAGGTGCTTGCCCCCCACAGGTCCCCCACTGCTCCAGGCTGATATCTGCATCCTGCGGGAAGCTGTGGCCAGCATGCAGAGGCAGACTGCAGACCTTCAGCCTTCTTAACATCTCCCACACCCAGAGTAATGATGGCTCCCCAGCTCCCCAAACCCTTCAGTAGAGATCAGGTGGGCACACGGTGATTTATCAACCAGAGGCATCTAATCGTCGCTGCCTACTCAGTCCCTACTCAGGGACTTACCCAGCAGGCATTAGTTGTTCAGCGGTTACAATACCCTGCCGCTCACCAACAGCCTCTGACTCTAACTCCCTATATGGACCACCATCACCAGAACCTTGCTCCAGCACCCTGGTGACTTATTCATCACTTTAGAGCTGGTTTTTTGTTAGGTTTTTTTTGGATGGGGCAGTGTTACAATTGCTCAGCTGTGGCCGAGGCTGCTGCTGGAGCCCCAGCGGCTGCTGAGCTGGCTGCTGACAGGCACTGCTCAGTTTATGAGCCTGGCTGCAGAAACTGTGCTGGAAAAGCAAGCCCTCATTGTCCACCAAAGCTTAGGGCTGACCAAGGCCATCAAAGAGGAGCTGGCCAGGGCTGACCTGCCCCACAGCCAACCTGTCAGACCTGGGTGTCATACTGGAAAGACACCGACTACATGCCACAGGGAGCGTACCCACATGCTTGCAGGAGCTCGGTTCCATTTCGCTTCATCTCTCTTGCGCACCCTTCCTCGCAGAAGAGGAGCTTGTGGAGGTAGGTCTCATCACCCATGAAGAAGCCAGAAGCAGATATAATTCTATAGCTAAAAACAGTTAAAGATGCTTTTCTTACATATCTGTACTGTGAGAGCGGTGAGGCACTGGAACATGTTGCTCAGAGAAGTTGTGGATGCCCCATCCCTGGAAGTGTTCAAGGCCAGGTTGGATGGGGCTTTGAGCAACCTGGTCTAGTGGGAGGTGTCCCTGCCCATGGCAGGGGGGTTGGAACTAGATGATCCTTCCAACCTAAACCATTCTATGATTCTATGCACTGGCCAAAAGGGACAAAACAATATTTTAAAAAGGTCCGTTCATTCATCACCAAATGTGGAAAGAAAATAATACTTTATATTGTTTTGGCAAAATATTCTTCATTAATGCCCATTAAATATGATTGGGTAACAATTAATTCTTACGGGATGGAAAAGAAAAGGAAGATGCAAAGGGAAATGCACAACCTGCGGAAAATGTTACCCTTCATTCCATAAAATAATTGTTAAATGATAGAATTCAGAATAGAAGAATCTTTGTTAATTGAGATAACAGTAGAGTAAAATTTAAAAATAAAAGTTCCTATTGCGTTTTTATGAAATAGGCCCTAGAGGCTTCTGTGATTTTGGTTTTGGAATTGTGGGAGTTGTTATTTGTTAGAATCCTCTGCCACTCCTCTTTATTCTGCAAAAATCAGCTTACTCAACCACTTTAAGAATGCTGCAGTAACAGCATTAAAAACAGTGAGAAGAGAGACCGCACGAGGCCTTGCTGGGGCGTTATGCAGCTGGCGCAATCAAATCCATAACGCGGTGCCAATATCAGCAAAACATGGGCAAAATTGAACGATGCTTCCCAAACAAATCAAATGCATAGATTTAGACCGAGCCCTCGGCACAGCATTCGCAGAAGGCTGATTGGGTTGTAACAGTAGCAAAAATGAACAGCCTTTTCCACAAGGTAGAGGAGACCGCCTCACGCAAAAGCACATTGGTATTCCTGTGGGGTGAGGCGGAGGCTGTAGCCGAGACTGAAAGGATGCTTATAGGACAATCCATCTAACATCAAGGGCTTCCCACACTAAGCCCACCAAACCGTAGAAAATTCAGAGGTTCTATGAAGAGAGGTTCTCTTTCACCATCCTCTGCCAAAACAATCTCATCTTGCCCTGCCGGTGCTCTCAAGAGGTGGAAAGTGGCAGGGTTGTGGGGAAACGATTCAGCTGCATAGCAGGCAGAGAGCAGCTGTGAGGCATTGAGACAACACACAGAACTTGGGGTTTTTTTCTGTTAAGGAAAGGAAATTTTCAGCACACAAAAATATTTAATATTCATAAAGTTAAAATTTGAATTCTGTTCAGTGTTTGTATATTCAAGGAACAAATCCTCTTTCCAGCGACTCTATAAGAGTATCCCTCTCCTTCTCACGCCTTCTTTTCCTATCAGCAGTAGGAGTAAATCCATACATTATAAGCTCTACTATTCCATTATTAGTTTCTATGGAACATATGGCCTCAAGTTACGCCAGGGTAGGTTCTCCAAATTTCTCCTTCAGCAATTTCAGCCCCTAGCCTTTATCCTTTTTGTACCTACAAACTCTATTATTTGAATCATAGCGTTGCAGAACCATATTGATTGGAAAAAAGCCTCCAGAGGTCACCTGCTCCAAGCAGAACCAACTGCTAAGTTAGACCAGGTTGCCCAGGGCCTCGTCCAGGTGAGTCTTAAAAACCTCCAAAGATGGAGATTCTGCCAGCTGTCTGGTTAACCTATCCCAGTGCTTCCCCCGTGAGTCTGTCTACATTCAGACAAAACACCAGCTTGCTGTACAGGGGAATCCTATCTGTTTTGTTTTCATTTGATTTTTAGAGTGCGTTCTTCTTTTTTTTCCCCTCTAAGCTAGAATTACAAAAATTAAAGCAAGGATGATCTAAAGCATTAGGACACTCACCCTGTAAAGTTTACAGATACAAAAACCCAAATGGAAAGGACAATCTATTTTTTTATATGAATTTTTAAGAAAATTTGCACAACCAGAGTAACATAGTTTAGAATGAAAAATAAATATAAGACTTCCTGGAATCACCAGTTTTCAAGCGTGCTACTCCACCAAGTCTGACACACAAGCTGGTATCAGCACTCGGAGCCAGAATACTCCGGTATCCAGACCGGTACCTACTGGCCTCTTGTCCCACAAGTGCTCTACCTCAACTACCATCTAATGGTTTCCCCTGCCTGCTGCCATTTTTGTTCTCAAGCTCTGCTGCCCACCACATTATACATACCTGAAAAATACTCTTACCTTCTTCGCTGGTGCCCCATACGCACTCCACTCGCCAGTGGCAAGCCTTGCTTCAACAGCTCACGGGGACCCAGCAATCCCGGCAGAGCAAAACTCAAACACGGTGTGCTTTTTCTTTATCACCGTTTTCTGCTAAGTTAGTGCAGTTACATTGCAAAAGGAAAACTGCATTAGCAGTGGAGAAAATACAAGGAAAAGCAAGTGTGCAGACCAGAGCAGGGCAGGATAGCATCAGGCAGCAATCACATTAATTTAGACAGCCAGTTAACAAGTCTAAAATAACTAATGCAAAGGAACACCTAGTTTTCGGTTTTTCTTTTTCCTTCTGTTATGCCAAAGCTTGGTCAGACAGCGTTGCTTGGCATTATGGATGGGCTTTGCATCAGCAGACAGTTCAGACACTACTTCTGGTGTAGAAACTATCGCACCAACAACTTGAACATACCCAAATCCTCATTAAGGTCTTTACAGCAGACCTACCTAGTCCATTAAAGTACATGTGTACACTATTTTGGAGCTCCTGCCCAAACCCACCAAGTTTAGCAACTAAAAGAAAGTAAACAAAATTCCTTTGCTGGTGCAAAAAAAGTCAAGTTACATTGGGAAGGACAAATGTAACCACATGTGGTTCAAGTTTCACAAATCCCCAAGATTAAAAAGAGGTCCTCTTACTCCCACTGTAAGACTAGTCTGCTGCACATGCACTATGGCCCTGGGTAGCAAACCCAATGTGCTGCTTGATGTTAGGACCACCTTACATATGAACAGCTACAAATTTCACATGTGAGTTCCCAGCTGATCAGCAACGCTTCAGGTGACAATCTCTGATCCCCAAAACCTCCTGCTTCAGGTACTAAAAGGGACGTTTTCTCCACACAACCAAAATACGAAGTTGACACTATCTTCAGATATAAACTTTGAACAGTGAGGTTTTGATATACATTTTATTTCTATCACTATGAGACTAAGGAATATGCTATTTTTCAAAGCTTTCAGTTCATTCTCCAAAGAGTAGCACACAACAGAAAGATGTTAGAATTTATATTTTTTTTCAAATTTTTATTCAACAATCTGCTTACAGAAAATGGATAGAAATAAACAAAAGCTTACATTAAATACTATACAAAAATATTAACATTGTTGAGGAGCTATTCCCCAAATACGTTCACTTTCTCTATCCTCAGCCATCTGCATTGCAGCTCACAGAACAAAACAAGAACTTCTGAAGGTTTTCTTGGCTGCAATTCATTATGACACATGAGAACTGCAGCCCTTGACAGGCTCCTGTTCAGTAGAATTTGGCAGTCAACTGTTTGTACTGTAACAAAAAAAAAAAAAGCAGTTTACAAATGAAAAATAATCAAGTATAATAAATACATTTTTCTTAAAAACAGATGAGCCTGCAATCCTGGAGCACACTGTTCAGAAGAGAAAAAGCACGATTTTCTGCTCTGGAAATGCACTTTGTGGGAAATGCTATGTATTGATGACCTGTAGGCAATTTTTATCTCCAAAACCTTTCACGAAAGAAAAACAGATTACCATAGGAAGTTTCAATTGCAATCTTTGAGTAAAAGTCCTCAGAAAGATTCAGTAGCTTCAGACCAGAACCATCAGCAGTCACCAAGCTCCTTTACAGTCCATCACTGCCATTTTTAGTACAGTTGTTATGAAGGCTTGGATTCCCCCTCTCTCCAGTCAATGTTTTTATAAAGAGTGGTGTCAGCTTATGGAATTGACATTTTTAGAGCTTTTGAAGGACAACTTAAGGAGGAGGATCTTCTCCTCTAATAGCTTTGTATTTTGCCATGTCTTCTGGGAACACCTTTGTCAGTTCTTGAATTAACAGACTTTTAAATTTCTGGAAAGAGAAAAAAAACATATATGTGTCATCTGTACCATTTATTTAGATGACATCAATCTTATCTGATGAACAGAAATGTCTATATACACCACAGTTCTACATTTTAGTGACCTACTAGAATAGTGTCCAAAAAAACCTCAAAAACCACACACAAACCCACAGAAAGTTATGTTTACAAAATAAATAGAATATGCTCAAGTGAAATCTGCTAGGAAAGCACCAGGCTAACTAAAATGCTTTTAATTTCCCATAAATTAACTAGCATTTTCACCTAAGAAATACAAAGTAGTTTGACTTATCTGGTAAACTCTGGTGCATTGATAACTGTCTGACCTTCTTAAGCAAAGCTGATAAAGGACATGTCCTTTTGACTTGATATCGAATCCCCTCCATCTCCAAAAAGCAACTCACATCTGGCTTAGAAATACATAATACTTCCTACAACTTTTACAAGCACAGAGCATATCTAAAGAAAGAGAAGCTTAGAACATATGGAGATATGTCTATGTTCTGCAGCACAAATTGCCATCCTCCACATTAATTTTAAGATCAGGCAAAGAATCTTATGAAATGCAAAGAGCCCTTTCTTGAATCTCACTAAACTTCCTTTTCCGATTTTATTTTCAGCAGTAATTCCAGCAGTTAAATAGTCCAGCAGAATGCTTCGGTTCATACTACATGAAAGTACAAGTTCAGAAAACCCTAAACACTGGCATACATTTTAAGTCACTTTATAAAGATTAAATCACGCTTATATAGCACATTTGATATTTTAATACTCCAAGATCCACCCAAGAGCGGAAAAATACCTCTTTTGTTTTACGTATTTCTAAACTTACACACATCACAGTTACAGATCTAAAACAGTGTGAGGTACTCATTAATACTCAAAATAAAAACAAATGTTAACACTACATACACCTTTAGCCAAAATAAAATCATAGCAACATCTGCATCTCCAATTGTGGGGTGAATTACAAGTTTCCTTTCCAGAACAGGCTGTGTGAGCATCAGTTAAGATACAGGGATGCAGAGCAATCCCTAATGCAAATCACCTAATAAGGGAATTTAGTAACTGCACAAGTGAAAAACCCCCACATAGTTACAGAAAAGTAAACATTTATCAAATACATTATTACATTAGTACTTTCATTATTTGTGGTTTACCTTCATTGTGTCAATTTTTCCTTTTACTTGCTCATTTTTAGCCAAAGCTCGCTCCAGACACTCTTTAGTGTAAAGCTGAGGATTGCGGCCTTGATCTATGTATCTGAAAACAGAAGAGATGCTACCTACATGATCATATTCCAACTAGGATGTTCTCCAAGGTACAGAATTATTCACCCTGCTGTCTTTTTGTTACTACTATTATCTGAGACACTTTTTAAAAAACACAGTCCAACTCAGCCCTTTTCAAAAGACAGCTCAAGGAGGACTAGATCATGGCCAGCAAACAGCTGTCTTGGTACGCTGTTTTAAACCTTAGTTTACAGAAAGCCTGGGGCTTTGAAAAAAGTATTAAAATCAAACAAAAATATAACTATCCAGCTCCTCACAGGCAATAAGTACACATGAAGGAAGAAAGATAGTCCTTTTCCAAGCAACTGAAAGGGCACTAACCATAAAGTAGCTTAGTTTGTACACAGTGAGCCGTAAGCACATAGGATTAAGGCACCCAGCAATTCAAAGATGAGGAGGAAGTGTACGTACTGTACCCAAGAGCGAAAATTAACTCACCTGTATTGGCAAACATATAAGTGCATTTTTGCTTTGCAATATAAGTGTCTGACAAAGGGAAATGCCATCATTGAACATTGAAAACAGAACATTTAAGACTCTTGTCTTAGATTTACAGATAGAGTGAAAGCCCAACTGAAAAAGTCCTGTACAGCCAGTACTATACTAGATTATAGCAAACCAGTGACATTTGGACTGACAAGAAACACTAGTAAATTAATTTGTCAGCTATATTGTAAAAGCTGTCTTGTACAGCTCTCCCTCTACATTCAGAATTTTGCTTTTAATGTTCTAATTCTCTGCCAACAAGGAGATTGCCACTACTGAAACTAAACACCCAAGTACTGGCCTAATTTAGTTTTACCTGCAACTTTACATCCTGATTCCAACCTAGCATAAAAGTGTATTTCCAAAATGAACACTTACTTACAAAATCACTAGATTCAGCAGAATCTGTATTATTACCTACATATGTGGAGCTAATATCAATTAAAAATAATTTAAAAAAAAGAGATCTGAAAGCAGCTGTAGAATTCATCACTTCTCTCACCCTTCCGCATTCTCACAGGCTAAAGGTACTTCTTGCCGCCTTCTGCCTGCTCACATTCTCGTGAAGTATTCCGAGGATGCTGTTTAAAAAACAAGCAGCCCTCCGCGGAAATATCCATGCTGCAAAAACATGCTACCTCAAATCACACCGACTACAGCACTTTCCCCCCCTCAGCTACGAAGTCACTCACTCAAAAACTTCCAAGGGCACGCTGATATCGTGAAGCTGCTGCCGGCACTTGTCGATATCCTGCAAGCCCGTCACCATGAAATTCCTGCAAGAAGAAAACGGGTCGTTTTTAGCCAAAACGGGGCGTCCTGCGCTAACCCTAACCGCGGCTGCCAGGCCGGCGACACGAAACCCAGCGAGGGAGACTTCTTATCTCCCCACCACTCCTTCAACGTGCCGCCACGGCGGTAGGGCCACAGATCAGCCGGCCGGGGCCTCCGCTACCCTGAGGCGCCAGGCTGGGGGCGAGGGGCGGCGGCAAAAGGCCCCCGCGGCCTGGCCCGGCAAGGAAGCGGGGTGAGGGAGCGGCGAAACCCCTCACAATTTCTGGTTGAGACCAGCCTGGCTGCTGGGCTGGAAGTCGCTGACGATAATGCCGAGCTGCCGGATGTTCTCCACGAACTTCTCCAGGTGCTCCTCCAGAGAGTCGAACTTCTCCGCCATCGCCATGGCCGCCGCCGCCACCTTCCCCCTCACCCACCCCCACTTCCGGCCAGTTTGCGCATGCGCGGAAGGAGGGAGGCGGAGCGGGTGGGCAGACCCCGCCTCAAGCCACGCCCCCGCCTCAAGCCACGCCCCCTTCTGTCTCAAACCACGCCCCCTCTCCGCATCCCTCCCCTCCCGCGCCGCACCGATCCCGCTCCCGCCGCGGCCGCGGCGGGAGCGGGATCGGTGCGGCGCGGGAGGGCGGCGCAAACTCGGGCATCTGGAAAAATCAGGGGGCAATACGAGAACTCCGGCCGGCCCGCCCGGAGCTCCAGCCCACGATTTGCCGTTTCTGCCGGCTGGTTTGAGTTCGGCGCCTTCGCTTTATGGGAGGGATGCTCGGCTGCGCAGCGAGAGGGACAACGAATTCCCGGCAAAAATAAGACTTGTAAACCCTAAGTCGCGCAAGTCTGTGTTTGTTTTGGGCGTGCGATGGCAAATAACGAGAAGTATTTTTTTCCCTGAAGGCAATCAATACTAAATTATAATTAGCATCTTTTATACATGCCAGATAATTGGAGTTTGATAATATGGATCATTCAGTAGCCCTCAGCACTGCTTTCCTATCTTTTGTTACCGTACAACATCTCTAGGAGTTTTTCACTAGATCCCAGTGGAGCATGAAGCACACAATGTGACTAATAACATCTTGGAAAAAATTGCCGGCACTGCTTTTGAAATGGTGACATTTGAAAACTCACTACTAATTGCCTATGGCTTGCCAGACATGGACTGCTGCACCTAGGTTGTGAAGTGTCTCTCTGCTTGACTTCTTAAAGACATAGTCTTTCCTGCCAGCCCACTCCTCTAAAACCTCTATAATTGACTCTCATTGGTTTTTTGTCAATTATCCTTTTCCCTGTCCTCGACAAACATTAGTACATTGCTTATCTTTTTAGACCATCATTTGGAATCTCACTGCTTTTGAGCGGTTCCCCTTCCTGTGTCGCATAGACATAAAATCATTCCTCATTTTCAGACCCGTTCAAAACTTGTGTGTGGCTCCAGTTTGCTCACCACCCCCACCCTGCACCAGAGATTGAACTCTAGTCCTGATCCATTTGCAGTGCAGAGCCCACTCCCTTCTTGAAAGCTTTTCAAAAAGGTGGCTTCGTGCTTTTTCCCTGTGCTGCCCTTTACTGTTAGGTGGGGCTGGCGGTGACTATCCTATCACTTCACCGCATCTCGTCAAATTCCTCATTTAATTACTTGCCTCGCTATCCACAGCTGCAAGCTGCTGCCTGCTGGTACAGGCTCTGGATTAGGGGTCATCTCTGAGAAGTTCTTAGCACAAAAGAACCTAACTCATGGGTCAAGATCACACATGCAACTGGGATATGAGCAACTGCATAGATCTAAAGAGCAGACACTTTCCTGTCTGTCTCACTCCCCATGTCTGATCATCAGAATGATCACAGAATCATAGAATGGTTTAGGTTTGAAGGGACCTCGAAGATCATCTAGTTCCAACCCCCCCTGCCATGGCCAGGTACACCTCCCACTAGATCAGGTTGCTCAAAGCCCCATCCAACCTGGCCTTGAACACCTCCAGGGATGGGGCATCCACAACTTCTCTGGGCAACCTGTTTCAGTGTCTCATCACCCTCACAGTAAAGAATTTCTTCCTAAGACCTAATCTAAGTCTACACTCTTCCAGTTTAAAGCCATTCCCCCTCATCCTATCACTACAAGCCCTTGTAAAAAGTCCCTTCCCAGCTCTCCTGTAGGCCCCTTTTAGGTACTGGAAGGCCGCTATAAGGTCTCCCCGGAGTCTTCTCTTCTCCAAGCTGAACAACCCCAACTCTCTCAGCCTGATATGCTCAGCCCATGCCTGACCCCACTCACAAAGGGAGCCCTCAGACTTCATTTTTATCTGGTAAGAACAATGCACATCTGGAGTTCAGGATACCTGCATTTCCATCTCTCTTTTTTATCCACAAGGATCAGAGCCTACAAAAAGCCTTGACCTCACAGGCTACAATATATTTGGCAGCGGGGTCTGTTCAGTCATGGTGGCTGTTCTACTTTGTGTGAAACTTAAATATTGCTTGAGCAATAGGAAGACAGGGTTTGGCATACCACGCAAAAAGAAATGGAAGAACCAGTGCCTGATTACCTGATAAAGGCTCATTGTCTTCCCCACCTGTCTTATATTTGCTAAGTATGACTGTTTTTCTAAACTGCATAAGAAATAGATGCTGTAACAGACAGAGATTCACTTGATAATAAAAACCACAATGAATTATCTGGGGAATGACAAAATATCAATCTATATTAAATAATCCAGCTATCATTTTCCCTGTGGGAAGATTATCTGACATGCTTAAATTCCCATGGCACATCACAATAACTGTATGTTTTATAAATAGCTTATTTCCAGTATGTCTGTTTTCAGTTGAATCTGAGAAGATCAGTCCAGTAATGTCAGCAGATAAGAATCTGATGCTTTGATTCACTATGAAGGATTTGAATTAATGTTTGAAATAAGAACTAAACCAAAGTAGATATGATATTCAATCAACAGATTTTATGTATTTTATGCATTTGTAGCTATAACTTGTGACCATTTCTGTTCCACAATGAGAACCATCAAAATCAGCAATTCTTAATTTCTTGGATGTATCTTTTTATTAGTTGTATTTTTTCCATTTATGATATCAATGACAACAACAAAAATGTGAAAAATCCTCTAACAGTCAGTTTCTGTTCTGGGTTACCATGATAGTTCAGCAGCAGAAATTAGGGTCTTTGCTAAATATAAAGCGCTATTCAGGAGTTATAAGACAAAGTAAGATATCCCAAAATTACAAAGCAAGTGACTGTAAAGTGCACTAATTATTAAGGAAAATATAATACTGTGCAAATGTGAAATTTTAAAAACAATCCTAGGCTGCAAAAACCAATTAATCAGTTCTAGGTCTTGACAAGTATTGTCATCCTATGATAAAAAAAAAAACAACATTTTCTATTGATCAGCAGTTGCTGACCATCGTGTTTCCACAGTTGGCAGAACGTTCCCTGGAGAGCAGAAGTCCCTGGATGACGAGATTTTTCATATAAGTACTTTGCACTGATCACATGAGAGATCTTAGTCTGAGGAACAGAATAGCTTTTTCTAATATTTGGGAAGGAAAAATGTAGAGTATGGTGTACTTACCAGATTAGATCTGAACCTGAGGAACAGAGTGGCCGAATTTTGAAAGAAACAGTCTAAATACATGCAATTGCATCAGACGTGGCTCTGCAGGCACAAGAGGTTGGGATTCAAACAGAAGAGCTGCTGTATATCCATCTTGGCTTATGGGCAAACACATTCAGCAGGGCTTTGAGGTACTGTTAAAACTTCTGCTCCTTCCTCTTTGTGGGAAAGCCTTTGGCTGTTGGAACCGAGCAAACATGACTTCTAGCTTGCTTGCAATGACTGAAATTGGATAGATGTCCATTGCCACATCTAACTCGGGTAAAGTATCTGGCAGAAAAAAAAAAAAAGGAAGTTGAACATCAAATGTGGAGATATCCAGCTCATCTTAAATCTATATTTACTAAGCTGGTTAGGTTAGATTAATGAATTTTGTTAGATAAATGTGTACAGTGCTGTAAAGATTAAAAATTGCTAGAAATATATTACCAGTTGTTAATTTTTTCTCATGATCACCAACTTGGGCAGTGTTTTCCTGTTCAGGGGGAAAAAAAGTAAACCAAAGAAAATTGTGTTCCAATGAAAGAGGAAGGGAGGAAGGGAGAAAAGAAGGGGGGAAGGGAGGAAGGGAGGAAGGGAGGAAGGATGGGAGGAAGGAAAGAAGAAGAAGAAAGAAAGTAAGTCTGACAAATAATCAATAGGTACATAGAGACAGAAAGACTTAGAAAGAAAATTTCATGGTTCATGATGTAAGTAACCATATTGCATTCCTACCCTGATTTCCATGCAGAGAGCAGGCAACTACTGGCTTGTAAGCTGGACATCTGCACCGGGCAGTTAAGCAGGGTTTGTAATACAGGATAGAATGAGAGGCCGTGTGGATCAATATGACCCATTTTGGAAGAGTAGCACAGATTACGTAAAAGAAAATCCTGTTTTGTAAACCTCTAATGAATTTTTCAAGCGGTCAGCAAGTGTGTAGATAAGAGTGATCTAATTGATACAATCTACTTGAATTTTCCATCAGCTTTTGGTGAAATCCTCAACCAAAGTCTTTTAAGGAACTAAAGCAATGGAATAACTGGAGAAATCCTAGACCGCATAAAGAACTGATTGCCAGATAGAAAATGCAGGACAGGGGCAAACATTTAATTCTTGCAGTGGAGAATCATTCCCAGAGGAGTTCTACAGGGAACTGGGCTGAAAATTGTGCCGTTCAATATGTTCATGGATCACCCAGAAAAGAGATCAGATGGTGCAATGAGAAAATTGGCTAATGAGAAAGTTATTTGGCAAAGATGAATACAGGTTGTAAGAAACTGTAGAACCACCTGAAAAGGCCTGGTGGCTGGGCAACAAAGTGTCAGAAAAAATTCAGACAGATAATGTAAAGCAATGCACATAGCAAGCAAAAAACCCCAACTTGTTTCGCATGAAGATTCATGGCCTTTTGACTGTTACCATGTAGGAGCAAGACTCGAGGATCGCAATAGGAAGTTTCATGAAAACATCAGCTCAGTGCTCAGCAGTGGTCAGAAGTCATATGGAGAGTTAGGAATTGTTAGGAAAGGGATTTGAAAACAAAGTAGAAAATGTCATTGTGCTACTGCATAAATCCATACTTCACCCCAACCTTGAATAGTGTGTGCAGTTCTGGTTCCCTGGAGACCTGGAAAACAGTCACAGAAGGGCTGCCAAGATGACTGTAGATATGAAATGGCTTCTGTATTTGGAAAACATGAATAGACGGGGGCTCTTCAACTTGAAAGAGAGCCTACTGATGAGAGCTATGACTGATAATTTGCTGTATCTACAAAGCCATGAGTGGTCTGGAGCCTAGACTGTCTTTCAGCACCAAAACTAGGGGCCATCAAATTAAAGCCAACAGGAGACAGCTTCAAAACCTGCAAAAAGAGGTGATTTTTGTCATGAAAGGTTTAGCAGCCTTGTAGAATTGCTTGCCAATGGATGCTATGGACAGCAAAAGCTTAGCTGGGTTGAAGGGGAATTGGGACAAATGCTTGGTAGAAAGAGTTAAAGAGAGGTAGATAAACCACACCTGGCTCAGGAAATCCCATGAACTGAAGGTAGCCCAAACCCAGGAGAGTGGTCAGGAGTGGTCTCATAGATGTTTTTCTTGTCCTCACTTTTTAGTATAGGCCCAGATGGAGCCTTTATCTGAATCTGTGTGGTTACTGTTATGAGGTCCTGCCTGCCTGAATCGTCAAAGAATGGGCTGCGCTGTGTAGGATGTAGACAGATTGCATAGTGGTTTCTTACCAGACAAAGCATAAAAAGGTTGATTTGAGACTGTTTATATGGCCTTCAGGTTTGAAAGCTCACTCTTTTTTACTTGGTGGTATATATACTCCAGGTAAATGACTTTTCCAGTATAATATGGCACAATGCAGTGTTTAAGATTAATTATCGGTGGTATAGTCACTTTTTCTTCTCAGAAATATAAAAAGTGACAAATAATTCATCTGTTTGCCCACCTCTGGAACTGTGATTCTCCTCCCAGCTCCTGTTTTCTGCTGCTGGCCAATAAAGTGGAAGAAGCGAATAAAGAAAACAACACAATGAGTTCCAATGATGTATGTTTTCTCCTTCTGTCTTTCTCACTTTCTTTCTTTGACTTTGTTACTATTTTCTTCTGCACGTTTGTGTCTAATGCATCGATCACTTCTTCCTCATTCTGCAGACCCAGAAATAGAGGCTGAAATTTCAGGTCATTAACAGGGAGCATCACCTGTCTAAGAATTCAATTTTACCATCCAGTTACCTTTCTTTGTTTTAATTACAACAGGTGATAAGGAAAAGAGAAGCAGGGAAGATAGATGTGAGCAGCACAGAGAATACTATTTACCTGCTCTTGATATATCAACCTGATAGTATTTGTGCTTAGGATGTTCTTCGACTCACTCAGAAGCATGCTGTATTTTCACATTTTACTGCATAAAAATAATGTGATACAGTAAACAATTTTTACAAAATCCCATTATTCAAGCGAATAAGAGGTGTAATTATAGTTTCCATACAGATTTGGTATCTAGCAACTTGCTCGTTAACGACTTGAAGTAATACAAGTCTTACACAAATTAGCAGGATGATGCATTTATACATCATGGCTGGATCACAGTCTTACTGAAACCATCTAAATTTATTTATCTAAGAAGCAGCAGGATCAGGATTTTGTCCATACAATAATTTTTGCTCTTCCAAGTCTTGTAGATCTTGAGATGTTCTGGGACCTGATCCAAAGATAACTGAGCCCCATGAGACTTTCTGTTGATGGTAAAGGATATTGAATGACAGAGTCTGTTCTCACAACTCTGGCTCCAAGGAGGTCAGCAAGGCACAGCAAAGGACTTACATAAATGTTTCAGGACAGGAATATTATTTCCACGGTGTAATGACAACTCATCTAGATCTGCAACACTGAAAACTTTTATTTCATAGTACCCTTAATATGCCATAAAGAATTCATTCTTAATTTTGTTTTTAAAAAATATGCTGAGAAATCAATAGAATTATCTGTTTTTTTCCACTGGAGCATTAATCTTATTAATCAGACTCAGTTTATATTGCATCCATATTGCTGCCATATGTCATTTTAGGCAAAATTAAGATCTGTTCTTCTGAAATGCAGAGTTACTTTCGATATTTATCAAGTAGCTTCTCGTGATTTTTTTTCCACAGGTGTGGAAATACACAGGTGAGAAATACATATATATATTGCACTCTTAGAAAAATATTCTTTTCATTACATAATACTATAATACCAACAAGTAAGGTTCATTTGCCTATTGATGCTTTTTTTTTTTCTGTAACTCAGAATAACTAGTGCACTGTATTTAAAAATAATACTTTTTTCATTACCAGAGATACAGGAAAGAAGGCATAGGAGTCTCTCACGCTGTAAGATTTACTGAGATTCCCAGACCACATGTGTGCTAGCAAATGAAATGGAGCTGCGGCCATTCTCCAGCACTGAGTCCAACTGGCATGAAGCAGCCCTTATTTCTATTCTGACTCCTGAAATGTACTTGAAAAAATGACGGTGGTCCAGACAAAAAAGCTGGCTGGGTACCTCTGTAACACTTCCACAGTGTCCTGGTGTTCGTGTCCTTCCCTGGCAGTTTCAATTTTTCTAAGGTAGACCGATTTTTCATGGTTGTTGTGGTGCTTCAGAAAATCAGAAAAATTACTTAGCATTCACAATTACATGCTGAAAAGTGTTTAAACAACTCAGTTGCACAGAGCCACGGTTATAGCAAGTATGGAGCTACTGGCACGGTTGCCTTGGGGCTGGGAGTAGTCCAGTGTCATGCAGGAGAGGCTGGAATTAGTGAGCTCCACAGGGTTCGGCCCGATCAACGTGAAGGGTCTTGTGTTCACCAGAACAGCCTGCAAGCTGCCTCCAGTTCAAACTGGGACTACCAGGTCTTCCAAGCTACTTCTGAACTGCTCAGATTCAAACCCACCGCAGTATATGAGCGCACGGGCAGCTGTAGGCTGCGGGGGACTTCACAACACAGTGGGGCAAAAGGCTTGAATGTGTTAGCTCCTTTAGTCCATCCTGTCATCTGGACGCTTGTCACGGAGGGAGTGATTCACTTCACTCGTAAGAGAGCAGCAATGAAATATTTATTGTTATAAAACAACATTTTAACAAAGTTTGATAGTAAATACGACAGTGTTTTAAGGAGATTCAATGGCAAGGCACACTTGGTTACTTACTGCGTAGAGGACAGTGTCAGACAAAACTGTCAGGGAGACCCTCCCGTTGAATCCCAAGGTTCAGAAAGGACACCCTTGCTTTCTAAACTCCTTCTCAGAGAGGAGTCTAGGTGCAGCTGGATCCAATCTTAGTCCCAGACTTGGTCAACAGTTTATAGGTTTATACACTTGCAATCAATCCTTTACATCACTTAGCTAAGACTTCAAAGTTTAGCATGCTATTAACCACTTACCGAGGATCTGTTGCGGTAAGAAATCCCTCAGCCTTAAGAAGTAACAACCTTGAGAGGCATCCCTACTCAAGGGGAGCTCCTGGCGTGTAGCCCGCTGCCCTGCAGGAGAGCTCAACAGGCCCTGGGCTGTCCACTATTTATAGAGTAAGATGACTGACCTATAGTCATATTTGCATAGCAGCGAGGCATCTGGGTCCCTATTCCAGACAGTGTTTGGCTGTGTTGCCATACATCCCTCAAAGTCCAGGTACAACCCATCACAACCCCCACTGACAGTGATGGGTCTAGCAGGAGCCGGGCAAGAAAGCTGTTGGGGGCAAGATCATACCGCCACAACACTTTGGACACAATTATAGCCAGTGGGGTGTCTGATATACCTTATCCTGTAGGTAGGCATTCCTTCCTGAAAGGCACTATGAGACAGGCAGGCATTGAGCTCAAGACTCTCTTTATAATATTCTTTTTTGGGGGGGTAGGTGAAGTAACTCTTCAATTTTAAACTCATTCTTCACACTCTTGTGCGTCCATATCCCACCCTCTTTACAATCTGCCTCCATCGCTGGGAAAGATACTTTATTGTTCATGTCCAGAGTCCGGTCTTTAAATAGGTTTTACTTACAGAAGACTATTTTACTTATAGAAGGCTAATTTATAGCTATCGATTCTTTCCACAGCTCTGTCTACCTGATGAAGAAATGCTTTATTGTCCAGTTAGTTTTGTTCTGACATATCTATCCTGTGCTTTAATCACATAATTGAATCACCTCTCAGACTTCTGTATGATAAATGAAACACACTGCACTTTTTACATCGTTTTCTTTAATGACTTTTAGCTTTTCCAGTGTTTCTATTTTTTCATTATCATCAGAAAAGGGAAGATGACCTGCACATTGAAATCTGGTATTGGTTTCTGCAGAGGTATTGGTCCCTGTTCCCCCACGCCTTGTGCTGCTCGTGTATCCTTTCCTGTTGATGCACTGCAGGACTGCAAAACTCCTCTTCACCACAAGGTTCCATGGGAAGTTTGTGCTGATCCAGTATATTACAACCCCTAATTTCCTTTAAAGTTTGCCGCTATAGGGAATGTAGTCTCCAGTTACATGAACTTGCCTGATTTGCTCCTAATAAGATGACTTTGCAAATTGTTTTTATTAAAATGCATTTATTTTAGAAACACAACTATTCAATTTATTCTCTCCACACTATTTATCACTCCACTGGCCTTTCTGTATGCTCTTTCTTTTATTTGCAATTTTATATTTACCTCCACATCATCAATACAACTACTAAATTATGCCAGTAGCAGTCCCCTGGGGAACCCTGCTGGCAATATTGCCAAATAAAATCCTACTTGGGAGCAGCCGCAGGAGCAAATCACTTGGTCTGTCACATTGCTCCCAACAGTGATTTCAGAGTGCCTGATGTGAGACAAATTCCAGGCAAAGTCTGGCATAAGGGATTGCTCCAGGGTCCTCTTTTTACAAACTGTATGGATGAGGTTGTGTCAGATTTGCCTTGCTCAGCCTACTAGTCCAACACTATCCCAACAGGCCTCATGTCCCTGCATGTCTCCACAAGCCCTGCCTCAAGCCATACCGCATACAACCTTATCATCTCATAAAAACATCATTTTCAGGGGAAATCAGTGTCCCTCTCTTTCCAAGAGGGCAGCTGTAGTAGCACAGGCTCTCAGACTGCTTTCTGTACTATGAAGGCTGAAAAAATAGAGCAGGAAAAGCCCTCTCCTGAGATGATCAGAGCATATAGCTCGGCTCTTCTCTGTGTCTGCTGCTTCCCTTCTGCTCCCCACCACAGGTCTTTAGAAAAAAACTCAGAGCACTGCCATGTCCACCCCTCTGGGGAATGCCTGGTGGCCCTCCTGCCTGAGCAGTTCTTCTGGGATGTGGTTTCAGTAAGTTCAGGCAAAACACCTCTGNTTCTGTACCTTGAAGGCTGAAAAGATAGAGCAGGAAAAGCCCTCTCTTGAGATGATCAGAGCATAGAGCTTGGCTCTTCTCTGTGTCTACTGCTTCCCTTCTGCTCCCCACCACAGGTCTTTAGAAAAAAACTCAGAGCACTGCCATGTCCACCCCTCTGGGGAATGCCTGGTGGCCCTCCTGCCTGAGCAGTTCTTCTGGGATGTGGTTTCAGTAAGTTCAGGCAAAACACCTCTGAAACATGGCCTAGAGATGGAGGTGTTGGAATATGTATGATTCTTGTGGCAAGATTTGTAAGGATGGGTACAAGTAGATGAAGACCCAGTTTAAACCACTACCTGGCTCTGTGGCTATGACTTATGCTGTGAAGGTGAAGTAAACACACTGCACTTGGCAGTCCTCCTCCCCACTAGAAAACATCTCTCCATATTTGGCAGCGGGTGAGAGGAAACCAAGCTAGGAAGCTGGTAGAGTGGCCCAGCCTTGGAGAAGGAAAGAAGTTACGTTCAGGGTGCAGCCCCTGCCTCCTTCTTCCCCTGATCTTCGGTGGTCACAGAGAGAATGTCATTTGAGCATCCAGCTCACCCATGCAGTCACAACGGTGCTGGGCCTGCCATGTCCCTCCCAGCCTGGACCTCCTTGAGAGCCAAGCCCCATGCTAGGCATTAGCTCCCACATCCTGCTGTGTGGGTCGTGGGTGGATGCCTCTCAGAGGCTGGCATGGGAAGCTGAGGCAAAAAGTTGTTTGGGCCAAGGGAAAGCAGGTAAAAGCCAGAAATTACAGTGACAGTTTTCAGGAGACTATCTGTCTCACATGGGAAAGGTACTGGTTTTACGAGGGTTCGTGGAGGATTGTGCATCTTGTATGTAATTGGTGTCAGACATGGAGACAGAGTCTAGGAGCAGCAAAAAAGGGAAAGGAGGCCAATCCTATGCCGGATTATTGCTGCTATGCTGCTGAGCATTGGTTTGGCATCAGGTGTGTTCATGTGGCCTTTCTGGATCTGGCAACCCTAGCAATGGTAGTACCAGGCTTGGTACTACAAGCAGCAGAAGCATGCCTTGCAACAACAACAACAAAAAAAACCCAAAACAAAACAAAACAAAACCCAACCAAAAAACATCTGAAATGGCCAAGCAGCATTTTTGCATAAGGTGCAATGGAATATAAAGAGCACATTGGGGGCTTGCTGGGTGTCACCACTTCATGAATGGCTGGGCAAATGAATATGCCACAGAGATTGCAGATGCTCAGAGTTCAGTCTACGCACGTATCTGAAAATGGCTGGAACAGATAAGCAACATCTGGCACAGCATAGGTACATTCAGAGGTCATGAAGGCTGATGTCAATGGGTGAGAAAGAGAGTTTGGCCTCACTGGGAAAGAAAGCCTGAGGCATTATAAGTCAGGCAAACTGTGAAGGCAGTAGCGTTGCATGTGATTCTGCTGTGACAGCCAGCTATGACTCAGTGGTTGTGTTTAGAACAAGCACTATTCATCACCACTGTTGTATTTGTGGTTTAGGTCTACAACAGACCTAATTTAATTTGCTATGAAGTCATGTCTTAAACCCAAGAAGATTTTCTATTTCTATTTCCCATGCCTTAGTCTGGGAAAAAGGATATCTGGGGTCATCCATCCTGTCTCAGACATCCAGATAAAGCAGTATTCTTTAGAAAACAAAGTTACTGATTTCTTCTGATACAGTTAATTGCAACATATTAGCCTTCAAAGAAACAACCCGGTATGAAACAGCCAGGTGAGATTTACTCTACAGTACACCCATCCCAATCCTGGGGAACAACTTCTAAAGTGCACAGCAACCCCGTGACTGTGGTACCTCCTGGGGCTTCCAGGACTCAAGCACAGGTTTGCTCCTACTGTCCTCTTGTAGAGGATGTTGCAGGAGAAAGTGCATGTTGCTGCTAAACCTAATAGACAGAAGCCTCCATCTTTTGTCTTGCTAACGACAAACCCAGCAGCCAATCTACACCTACTTATACAGCTTGTGATAATCTAGGATCTCTGTGGGCACCTTCATGTGTACAGAGAGGGTACGAAAGGGCCAGTGACCTGCACTGATCCCATAGGAGGAACAAAAGACCTTCTATGACTGCGGCCACAGAGTGACAGCAGACCACTCATCAGGCCACCAAACCATTTGTTCTTTGCATGGTACGTGTCAGTGCTCACTAGATTCCTCCATACATTTGCTCTACGGACAGAGGAGTGAAACACACAAGGAACTGCCATTTCTACTTCCAGAATATAAAGGAGCCGTCATCCCAACATGTATTTCTGGAACCTAAGTGGTGAAGCATATGAATGTCATCTAAACATAAAAAGGACCAGTGTTGCATGTCGGACACTGTGAATTTAGTATGCTTGCTGTTCTAGCCATGCCCACGGACAACTCTACTGACGGTGAATGCTGTCATTAGTTGGTCCTGTTAACATAATACGGGTCTTGCCTTTTGTCAAATTCCAAAATGTACTTTGGGCTGGAGCAACGTTTCTGTAACTTTCTGTAGATGTGACCTTCTTCAGGGCCTACGTGTCTTCCTGGGACTTCTTTAAGCTATGTATTCATCTCTTGAGCCACGGACCAGTGAACTACCAGCTGGTGGCAGCAGCAGCTTCTCCAAGATCAGGGTCGAGGACTTGATAGCAGTTTCTGGCGACACTGTTTGACAGTGTATGTTAATACACACTCCTCACTTTTAAGGAACTGAGCCATTGCCAGTAGTTGTGCAACTAATCTAACAATTTTTTAAAGAATTTAGCTTTTCTAATCCTTTCTGACCCTCTTAGAACTTTTTCCATAGTAGCTTGGGATTGAGAAACACAAAGCTAAAGCGTGTCTCTTACTGTTGTGATGAAAATGCTGATGCTAAGATCTTAGGAAAAAGGAGGAAGAGTTCATCACAAAAGAGTTGCAATTGACCTTTCTTATAGCTGTGTGCTGTAAAGAAGAAAATGAGAGAATGTGGTGAGATTTAAAGGAACACGAAGGTAAAGGATTGACCAGAGTCAAAGCTAAAGTGTTTAGCAGGCATCAAAGATGAGAGTGTGTTGTTCTGGGATTCAAATGTGATCTTAGGAATATCTTATACAAAGATACTAATAATTCCCAAATACTTTACCAAAAGTACCTCACTGAGTGCCACCTTCAGTCACATCAGCCTTTCTTTTTTTAAAGCTACATCACTCTGGAAGCACATCCTCTTTATCCCATCTACAAACACACTCCTCTTTATCTCATCTTTCTTTGCAGGCTCCTCCAGGTTTATGTGAAAATTCCCTATTGTTGGCCCCTCAGCTCAGGACTTTAACTTCAGGAGCCAAAAAATTATTTGATGGCACCATAAAGTACTTGAGACTAAATTACTGAAATTCCAGCATTCTGCCTTTAAAGTTGGACTCGATGGGTTTGACTGTCCCCCTGTGTGAACTTTGTGTGGTTCACACTGGCATCCATCTGTCACTCAGGTGACCCAGAGTCTTAGTGCCTTTGTCTAGCTGGGGGTTAACGCCGCACCCTGAGCTGGTAATAAGTGACATTTGTGTGTCCCTTTGGTGCTGTGCTCTGGTGCTGGAGTGCCGGAGTGCTGCTTTCAGGCTCAGACACTGTGCACTGACTAAGGAAACAGGTCTGGACGGAGCCCTCAACTTCATGTGGGGCAGACTGCAGCTGATGCAGGACACCTCTCAGACTCTTCTTGGAGTAAAGAGCCACCCATCACTAGCTGGAGACTCTGCAAAAAAAGGGGGTACCTAGGGCTCAGGTGCTTATTGCTTGCCCCCATTTAAAAGTAGGAGAGCTGTAAAGCCTCAGTGATAGCCCTGGTTCTCTGGTTATATGCAGAAGCCCAGAAAAGTTTATGACCTCAGAGCTTTAGAAATTCTAGCCAGAAAATCTAGAAAGTCACTGTCTGCAATGACAAACAAGATTTTTTGCATCCAGAGTGGAATGACCATCAGATTGTTGTCAGTCCTACAGCCATTCCATGAGATACAGCTTCCTCAACTGAGCAGCTACAGAATGGCTGTAAAGGTCATATTGTAAGATGAAAATGTGGCCAGATGATGTCAAGGAGGAGGGTGAAACAAAGTAAAGGATGCATTGTACCGTTATTTGGGAAAAAAAAATTATCAGTGATTTCTGTGCCTTACAGTAAGACTTTTCTCAGGATTACTGAGCATATCTTGCATTTGTGTATGAGTGCAAGAATTTAAAAATACCTGTGTGTATATGAGGTAGTCACCACTGACACAAAGTTCCACGATTCAAAATTCCTGGATTCAAATCTCTTTTAGTCACTAAGTAGCAATACATGAAGGTGAACATCATGAACATAAAAAGCCTCTCCTGAACATTTCCAATGCTGTGTAGACTTAAAAAGCAGGCAACCATATTCTCCAGGGATATTGCTTACCCTGCTCATTCTCAAAAGCTGTTGCTGTAATATAATGGCTATTCATTTACCTCGTTTATCCATTTACCCAGGTATCCTTTGCATTCACCTGGGCTTATCATTGTCCATGGAGTGGAGGCTTAACTCAAGCATTTTGTTTACCCAACTCAGTAAGAGAGATTAGAAATGCCAGATGGACTTCCAACACTGAGAGGACGGTCACTTCGGAGTCAGTCAACAGTGACAGTCAGTCACTTTGGTCAACAGTAACGTGGGGACTGCACATGCACCTCCATGGGCTTCCACATTCCAGGAGTGAACATTTTTCTGTCTTTCTTCCTTCTCGATGTTTGCTGCTGGAAATGCCTTTCCTCTGGATACCCTTTTAAAAATAAGTGATGTTGTCACTTTAGAGGATGAAAGGAGGCAGGCAAATAATGCATAATTAAAGATGCCCAGAGATACTGGTAAGCGTTGGGACAACTCAGTCAGGAAAAGGAGGGAGAGAGGAATGAATAGCTTGCTTGTTGAAAAAGTCTCTCTCTGCAGGTTTACAAAGAATTCGCTAAATAAAACTCCATGTGATTCTAGCATGTAGCATGTGTCCCATGCTACAAAGGCAATCAATGGAGCCTACCAAGTTGATCTGGGTAAATAACCCTTTTAGCGTTCCAGGTCTAGAGGCTGGACACATAAACCCTAAGATTTTAATGCCACCTACAACAATCTATCTGCGATCTATCTGCAGACCTGCAGAGGAAGGCAAAAAAGACCAGCAAAGGACAAATCATGCATCAAGAGGAATAAAATAAAATCTTTCCTAACTCCAGTGGAAGCCCTGAGGCATGGAATTATTATAAGTATAATGCAAATTGACAGTGATCTAATCTATTTTCTCACACATTTGGGGATGCTGACACATCAGATGCCCAGGGACTCATAATATAAGCTTAATTTTCTATCTTCAGGCATTTTCCTATTCTACGGTGTTGTACAATTACATCCATAAGCTTCTCAGACTGAAAGCTACTTTTTCCAGTGCTCAGAAGAGTATTCGAGACCTTCATTCATCAGATAGCTGGAAGCCTTTAGATTTCCAGGCCAAATGTATTCAGGATTACTCACTGTACAGCCATTTGATCATGTGATGAAGTCAATACCCCTCTCTGACATTTACTTCTCAAATATATTTATAAAGTGTTACTGCACCCCCGTTCAGTCTTTGCTGGGCTATACTAAACAAGACAAGATCTTCTAATTCTCCTAAGAAGATGTGCATTTTGTTCCCCTAATCATCCTAGAAATGCTTCTTTGCACTTGTTCAACTTAAGCAACATTTTCTAACACACACAGGCCTTAAAATTCTGCTGCATTTAAATGGAAGCAAACAATATGCATCTGAGCTTTTCGCTGGACCCCAGGCAACTCAAACTCAGCAAAAATGAGACAATCACCAGATAATGTTATCCTGCTAGAAAAAAAAAACCAACAACACCTTCCTGGTGGCCCCAAACAACACCAAATTGGTATTGCAAAAGGAGTTCAGAGCTCTGAATCTCCAGCGAGCGACAGATGCCTCTCTACAGCAAGAAGGGTCTGAGATGCCCTTCATCAGCTGCAGTCTGCTCCGTGTGAAGCTGAGGGCTGCTGCTGGACCTGAGCTGTGAACGCTGTCCTCTCTCACTCCTCAGCGTACTACAGCTGAGCCTGAAAGCAGCTCTCCAGCTAAATATGTAGGAGAAATATCTGCCAGAGGTCAGTCTGTTTTTCATACCCAGATGCCCTTTTACCTCCCTGATCCTGAAATAGTTGCATCACTCTGGGATGTCTTTACTACCTTGAGTGGATCAACCAGTCCTGCTCCAAGGCAAGGACAGGAGGGACGTGTCTGGGAGGTTGCAGACTAGTTCAGTTTGACTCCTGCACCTGCCAAACTGGTGAGAACGTACAATAATGACTAGAGTTAATAGATATGTTTCTAGTCTGGAAAATACTACGGAGGAAGAATTGACGAGGAATCTGTTAAAGAGAGATGATGGACCAAATTTGTTCAGAGTTTTTTGACAGTCAATGAATATGTAAGGACAGCCTAGATGATACAGGAGTTGTCCCCCCTGCAAGCTGTCTTATTCCCCGTCTTGCTTCAAGGCCCCAGACTTGCAGCCAGCCACAGTCCATCCTGGACTATCCGACTAATTCTCTTGCTGAGGAAGCCTGGGGATGAAAAAGAGGAGTTCACTACATCACTACAGCTGCTTTGCCCCGCAGACAGTACAGACTCAGACTGTACCAGATTTCACAACTTGCAGCACAACCAGCGCAGTCCCCTGTTGCAGCAGAACACTTTTTCCAGGCACACCTATTACACCTTCCACGTCGCCAAAACAGCTGTCTCATCAATTTCATCATTAATCTCGTACTGTTTTACAAAACAATGGTGCAAGGCCACAGAGGGGCTGCTTGGCTTTGGTCTCCCTTTGCAAAGACCTTGCTCTTTTTTATGGCTTCACGGCTGGGTAGATACCTCAGCGGTTACATGAGACAGGTAAATAACACTGATCATGTTAAATTTATGATTGCGGCTCCTGATGCCAACTGCCACAGGAACACCATGCAGAGACCTTTCAGTTTAAAACATTAATGTGGCCAACACAAAGGCTCGAGTTGCTAATTGGTATTCTGCTTCAGTTCAGCATATGTGCCCCACCATCCTGTCTTGCACTAGATATTCAACCAGGAGCAGCCACTGAACGCCTTGTTCTGCATGACTGCCTGCCAGGAAGCTGCAGGTGAAGTTTCTGTGACTTCAAGCTTTTGCACCAGAGCAGGAGCAACCCCCCGACCTGTCCCACCGTGTTTCTCTGTGGCCAGCTCCAACTGCTGACAAGAGGAACAGAAATTTCCTTCTGTGCCTTAGCTTCTCCCCCTGCAAGTCCCGCTCGAGCCATATGTCCATCAAAGCACAGATTACTTGTTATCTGGAAGCATCACGCACCAGGAAATGTCTGCATGCAGTTTGTCTGTCCTCCAGAAATTTCCCAGTGCTTGGATGGTCCATCAACAGCTCAGGGGTGGCAGCATGTCTGGCACTCCAGAAGGTTACGAGGGGAAGGCTTGGGCATGCTTCCCAATATCCTATAAACCGGAGGTTCCTCATTCGCTCAGGTGGGCTGTAGAGAGAAGGAAGGTAGGAGAGGAACATGAGATGGACAGAACATTCCCAGCCGCTTCAGCCCACCCACCTCACGTTCCCCGGGACTTCTGACCTCCCAGAAAACACTAGATTAAATTATGAACAACCTTGTAGTAAGAAGGGTTCTCAACAATTTTACTGCGACAATTCTGAGCCTTCAATAATGTCATGTTTGAAAAACAAATATAATTCTACTTTAAGGATCTTGATTTTAAAACCAGCAAGCTTTTTAATCTGTGGTAAATCAGAATGATCTATCATTTGGGTCCATATGTAAAGCCTGGCAAAGAGACTACATTTCACGCTATCTAGTTTGACATAATGGTCACTGGCGAAAGGTCACCTGCTGAATGTGGAACCATTGGTAAAAATAACTGGTTTCAGTAACGGGAAGAAGAAAGGGGAATAAAGCTCAAAAGTGAACTGACCCCAACATTTTTTTTGGAAGCAAGCCAGTTACTCAGTTTTTTGATGAAAACATACTGTGTCCTGCAGATAGCATTCAAGGAACCCGACCAGTTTTCTCTAGAGCTCCTTACAAAAGCACAGCGGTCCTTTTCCAGCATAGGCCACTCTGCAAAACCACAGCAGACAGTGTTTTAGGCCACTCCTGGTGAAGGGGGGGCGTTCGCTTGGGGAAGGTTTTATGGCATATAATGCTGCTATATGCACACACCTCCCATTGCTTTATGTCCTCTGCACAACAGACGTGATCACGCTTTGGGTCTTGCCTTCACTACTGCCCAATTCAAGGCATTTCTTTTCTTTTCCAGTCTCTGAAGGTAAAGAGGGCTGTGGGGACAGAGATTTTAGGAATCAGCTTTTCCTTCCTGTGCTACACAGTGTCCCAGGAAGATGGACCTACCCAGTCTGGAGGGGAGCAGGGACGGGATATGTGTATCTGCTGTGCTGAAGAAACAAAGATTTTCACATCATTCCCAACACAAAAATTACAGAAACACAAACACTTATGTAAATATATTCACATACGTGTATTCATATATATTTTTCAACCATATTTACATATCATATCTTTATCTTATGTATCTTTACTGTGAGGGTGGTAAGGCACTGGAACAGGTTGCCCAGGGAAGTTGTGGATGCCCCATCCCTGGAAGTGTTCAAGGCCAGGTTGGACGGGGCTTGGAGCAACCTGGGCTGGTGGGAGGTGTCCCTGCCCGTGGCAGGGGGTTGGAACTCGATGATCTTCAAGGTCCCTTCTGACCTAAACCATTCTATAATTCTATGACCAGTTTTTATAGGTATATGCTTTATATGTGTTTATGTGGGTAGATGTATGCACAGTAAATACATATACACAGATGCATTTAAATGCAATTACGTCCTTACACATGACCATACAATTTCTATGCATCCGCATTATATACATACTACACACACGTGCACTGAACTCTAAGCATGACACTACACAATTTTCTAGCCGTGCGAGCGGTGGCACACTCACTCACACGTGTCCCCGTGCAACACCCACCCACGCACCCGCGGCTCCCTCCCGGGGTGGGTGGAGGACACCGGCGCCGGGACGAGGCCCTTCACCCCACCACCACCACCACCACCACCCCCCCAGATCGGAAGA
>VUYV01000137.1:139180-220995 GCA_008711295.1 Anarhynchus alexandrinus
TAATAATAATAATTTAAAAAAAAAAAACCACCAAACCCAAACCAAACACCACCGACCCGTAAAGGCGAGAGGGAGAGAGCCGAGCCGCGCACAACATGGCCACTCTGCTGCGGAAAATCGGGCTGATCCGGCTGCACAACCGGGACACGGAGGACCCCAAGCACCACCACCACCACCACCGCAGCAGCAGCAGCCAGCAGGGCTCCTCGCTCAGGGGCAAGGGCAACCAGAAGAACAGCAGCAACAAGCCGCAGCCGCAGGGCCCCCCCGGGGGCGGCGGTGGCGGCGGCGGCTGCAGCAGCAGCAGCAGCGAGAGCAGCCCCGGGGGCCACAAGAACAAGAAGGCGCCGGAGGTCGCCAAGCAGCCCCCGCAGCAGCGCTCGGGCGGCGGCAGGGAGAAGCCGCGGGAGGCGGCCAGGGAGCCCGGCGCCGGTAAGGAGGCGGCGCAGCGGCCCGGTGCCGGTCCCGGCTCCGGCTCCGGCCCCGGTTCCGGCTGCGGGTCGGGGCCGGCGGCGCTGGTGCCGCCGCCGTCGGGGTCGGGGCCGCTGGCGCCGGCGGGCCGGCAGCAGCACTGCACGCAGGTGCGGACCCGGCGGCTGATGAAGGAGCTGCAGGACATCGCGCGGCTCAGCGACCGCTTCATCTCGGTGGAGCTGGTGGACGAGAGCCTCTTCGACTGGAACGTGAAGCTGCACCAGGTGGACAAGGACTCGGTGCTGTGGCAGGACATGAAGGAGACCAACACGGAGTACATCCTGCTCAACCTCACCTTCCCCGACAACTTCCCCTTCTCGCCGCCCTTCATGAGGGTGCTCAGCCCCCGCCTGGAGAACGGCTACGTCCTCGACGGCGGAGCCATCTGCATGGAGCTGCTCACCCCCCGCGGATGGTCCAGCGCCTACACCGTGGAGGCCGTCATGAGGCAGTTTGCGGCCAGCCTGGTCAAGGGGCAGGTAGGGGGTCCGTGGGGTCTCGCTCTGCCTGTGTGCGTGTGGCCCGGGGGGTGTGTGTGTGTGTGCGGGGTGTGTTTGGATGGGAAACCCGAAAGGCAGCAGATCAAGCCCTGCCAGTGGCTGACCTTGGCCAGGCCTGGGTGACAGGTCTCCCCCGAGGACCTGGCATTGCTGGTGGGAAGGTGGGCACGCGTGTTTTTCTCTGGGGTCCCTTCTCAGGCAGGTGCAACAGAGGGACGAGGCAGTTTGGAGGGGCAAGGAGCACGTGCATCCGTCGTGTGTCCTCCTTGCACGTCTTTTGTCCCTATGCTTGGCTCTGCTGCGTGTGGCACTGAGACATCATGCCTGTTGCCCCCGAGGGGCACCTCCTGTGCCCCAAACCCAAAGGGGCTCTTCAGGCTCCGGTGGGGTTTGGGATTCGAGCCCTCCGCCTCCTGCCCTTCACCCACGAGTCGGCCATACTTGCTGGTCTCCTGCGTGAAGTGCTGCTGCTGGCGTAGGGCACGACGCTGGAGCTGCTGCCCCCAGGTCTTTGTCTGGCACTGTCCTGCATAGCGTCCCCCGTCCCTTGGGGGAGAAGAGGTGACCCCAGGTTTGGGGACTTGGCGCACAGGGCAGAGGTGTGGCACAGGGTCACACCTGGAACTGCTGCCTGAGCTGCCGGCAAAGTTGGGCCGGTTTAAAACCTCCCTGCCTGAAAGGAACAAGTAATTTTGGGTACGTACTGCAGTGGCAGCAGCTAGAGGGTTCCCTGCCAGCTCTCCTCTCCGGAGGAGGTGCCCGGTTCCCCCCCGGCAGAGGATCTCATCTGAGCTGAATCAAAGCGGTTTTATGCTTTTTTTTTTTTTCTTTCTTTCTTTCTCTCCTGCAGAATATCCTTAGAAGAGAAGTATTTCATAAGGCATTTTTAATGAATGGGTAAATATTGCTGGTGAAACTCGTAGCTGGTCCTTCTTTATGATTATTGTAGTGGGCAATATACACATGGCTGTGACAGGGCGATTTTCCTGGTTGCTTCATGAATGCCCTTGAACCCAGGGGACATGCACAACAGCTGCACATCTGTCAGTAAATGATGCTAAGTAACTTCTTAAATTCATATCTTGGCAAGGAGGGCGGAAAGAGTAAATAATAACATATTTTTCATTTGCTTAAAAATGAGGTTACTCCTGTTTGCCTCTATGGACCTGCTTGCTTGAGCAGAAGTAAAGCCTTGGTTTCTCTTAAGGCTGAAAATTAATTTTGCTTATTTAATGGACTCTTTTGTAAGTGGCTTTTTCTCTGTTTGATTTGGGCCTGCTGCTCCTTTTTTTTAATCAGATAGTGTTTTTCTCTGCACTTCATTTGAAGAGGTCAAGTTTCCTAGGTCACCTTGGGACATAAAAAACATCTACCAGAAAAAAATAGAGCCTTAATTTACATTGAGCCTGGGATATGTTGAAGTTCTGTAGCTACTCGTACCACATCTTACTGTTTGGTAACCCATGTCTTTTTATCAGGATTGTAGTTCTCATTATTTTAAACAAGGATTTAGGAGGACAATGCTAAACTCTCTTTTTTTTTTTTTTAACAACTCAGCATCTTTCTGCAGTATCAAATCTAAAAGGGTTAAATTAAGTTTTAATGGGATCATAAAATGGCTTAGTGAAGAAAAGCACTAAATTGTTTTATTAGTAATAAATAGTAAGCTATATAATCTGACAATTTTCTTCCCTAAACCACTTAAGAGGTTTCCAGAAAGTAGTAGTAATTTCTGATAACAGAGGACGTTTATGTGTGCACAGTTAATAAACATATTTAAAACGGAAGAGTTTCAATAACATTCTTCCAAAAGTTTACAAAGTTAATTAAAAAAAAAAAGGGAAAGTGTGTGGGCTTAAAAAAAAGACCAAAATAAATTGCTGCCAGTAACTTAGTAGTTAAGTAGGTGTAACGTGCATGTTTCAACCTCTCGGTTTGTTCACTCCAAGTGGGGAGGTTCATAGGTAATACTGACAATAGACGTGATGGCTGGGTGGCGGAGGTGCGGTCCGTGATGGGTCGCCAGCCGGTCATCGTAGCCGGGCTGCGCGTCACGGGAGCCACGTTTCTGTCATCGCTCTCCCCTCCTTATGTAACCTCCACTCCATTGCATAATAGGGCTCAAAATATGACATCCATCCCCCTTCCGCTTTTCAGGCAGTCTACTTTTGACCCTAGGTTTTTTTTTGGTTGGTTGGTTGTTTTTTTTTTTTACACATGGAAATGGAGCCGCCGAACCGCTGGGAGCTGAGGCGCTGCGTTTCCCAGCGGTGCGGGGCTGGTTTTGGGTAACTCTTGGCGGGCTGTGGGTAGTCTGGGTGCCTGCGAGGAGCCGTCCTGAACAAATAATGGTGGCTTCCACCAGGTTAATTGTGTAATTTCAGTAAGCTGCCCGCACCCTGAAACGGCATGGAATATTCCGCACGCTTGCTATTAATCAGGCTGCATGGAAGGGTGAGGGATGTTCTCCACCGCCTCAAAAGAACCCTGCGTGAGCAAATGGCGGCGGCCATGTGGCCAGGGGGGAGATGGGACCTTCCAGAGAAATGTCACCCATTCGCAGCGCCATCATTTAGCATGAAATCACTGTGAATACTCAAGCCTGTGACGCATCCGGAAGCGCACCTCGCCGGCGCGGGCGCTGGTGTGAGTAGGCAGGACTGAACTTCCCGCCAGCCTACGTTCCTCCTTTTGGCAACTTGCGTGATAAAACCGAGGTGGCTGATTTCATTCAGCGTTTCTCATCGGTCCCGTTTTGCCGAGCTGACTGTAACGCTGCTGTTCTCTGCCGGTTCTTCAGAGAGAAATGCAGCGTTTCTTGATCTGTTGTTTTGTCAGAGCTAATAGTAACCTATGAACGCATATATATATGACCTTCTTATTTTTTGATGGAGTAATCAAAACCCAAGGCAAAACTAAAACTGAAAATACATTTTTGGGCAGCCAAGATTATTGTCAAATTCAAATTATTTTTTTAAACGGATTTCACAGACCTTTTAGTAGAGTAAAAGAAAAATTGAGAGAAGTCATTCTGACATTTCACAGGTGAAATGTTTCACTTGGGAGTTATGTCCGTAAGGAGATGTAAGTGTGCAACACAGAAATTAAAAGGTAGCACTTTTCCGTTACTTTTCAGCATTGCCCTTGCATTCAGGGAAACCTGGGTCCAGGTTCCCAAACCTGAGCATGCCTCTCAGGGGCTGGATTTTAAAGCAGAGTTGCAGTTTCTCCGTATTTTATCCAAGCAGGAACCACACGCCTCAGGTGACCTTGCTTAAGAGATGTCCTGCCTTATGAGATCCGTACCTTTGCTTCCCATCATGAATCTAGCATTGCATTTTTAGATATTTTTTTGTCTGTTAAAAAAAAGATTTAAAATGGAAGAGAGACAATTTCTGTTTGAATGAAACAATTCAACATCCCAAACTATGCATTCCCCCCCTCCCCGCACCGTTTTCAAGGGGAAAAAAAAGTTAATTAACAAACAAGTTGGGGTTTGTTTGGTTGGTTGCTTCAGCTATTCAGCTGAGAAAATCAATTATTCACACAGCTCTAGTCAGTATCTTGAGGGGAATTCTCAGTACATCAAAGGCCTAAGACTGTTTATCTGTCTGGGATCCAGAATCTTATTTTAAAAAACTTGGTGTTGTCCTTAGCTCAACTGTAGCCTTGGTTTTAAGGAGATGACTTTGTACTTGCTTCCCGCGGAGTCAGCTGCTCCCCGGCCCCCATCGTCACGGGCGAGAGCTTGGCCCTGCCGAGCCGGCGAGATGGGGGCCCTGAGCCGCCGCGGAGCTGGGGTGTCAGCCAAGGAGGTAGGGTGATGCTAACAACATGATTTAAATACCAGTTGTTTGTTGTGCTGGAGGCAACTGTTTGATGTGCCTGTCTAGGCAGAGCCTCCCATGTCTGTCTGTCTGTCTGTCTCTCCAGGCTGTGGAAGTGGCCCCATCAGCGTTGTTCCTCCTTAGCAGCACCCTTTAAAATGGTTTATTGGTAATTTAGGAGAGAGATTTAAAAACGGGTCTGATGCTCTCCGCTTCCTGATAACGGTGCCATTGTCACGATAATATTAATAACTGGAGGAAAGAAGGAGGAACGGTGCCCGTCGCAGGAGAGCGGTGAAACAGCGGGAGGTTCATCGTGGCTCTCTGTGAATAACGCAGAGGGCTGAGGCTGGTGCCCTTGTTCCAGGCGGGAGTCATCGTCTCTCGTGTTTGAAAACACGGTGGATGATATGGTGCCAAACAAAAAGGAGCAGACTTTGTCCAAAAGTGGAAGAGGATTTTGTGTCCTCCAATAGACAGGTTGTTTCTCACTGGAAAGTAATGATTTGATGCTGGTTTGGTGGAAGTTTTAGAGAGGACAAAGCTATGTATGTTAATGTCCAAATAATGCACCAAGAATTTTTTAATATTTTTGGGGGGGGGGGGGGGGAACCACAAACACAGCTGCACCTGATGCCTTGAGGACTTTGGGCTTAAGCTTGCAGTAGTGCTGACCAGTCGCAGCCTTGTCTTCCTTTTTATGAGTCCCTTGTTCTCTCTGCGGAGGCTGGGGACAGGGCTGCCAGCCAAAGGTAGCTCTCAGGTAACTGGCGACTCCGCACATTGTGTCTTGGAAAAAGTTCTTCGTTTTGAGGAAAATACTCCCTTATTCTTCCAGTGAATAGATGGGGCATAAAAATTTTGTCAGGACATACTAAAACAGGAACAGAGAACCCCTAGTTTCGGGTAGTCTTGCTGTGGTGGGCTTCTGTATAATGATTTAAGTCAGAAGCAGAATATAATTTGTAATTAAGATTTCATTTTCTGTAGGAAAATTTCCTGAATTCAGATAAAGGTTTTGGTATATAGTACTTTAATCCCTCATATTCTAATATCAGAAATACCTCAGTGGAATCCCGTTAGCTTGCTTCAAGAGGCGTGTGCCTTGTATGACCATTGGACTGCTTTATCTTTCCATTTTAAAAATGCAAGTATCCCAGCTGACTTCTACCAGATTGGAACTGGAGAAATGGGCTTATTTTATGAAAAACAGATACAGAAGGTAGCAGTTAATCATAGTCTAAATTACGCCCTCTTCATCCTTTCAAACAAAAGTGCGAGTGAGCAGATAGCAGATGGGACTTACATGGTGTCCAGGAGGTCAGCAGACTCCAGGTCTTTCAAATATGTATAGCAGAAATTAATTGCAAATCCGTGGGTTTTCGTACTCCAGATGCTGGGTTGGAGGACTGTAGCCATGAATAAATCAGCTAATCTCAAAGGCTGCAGAAATGTGTAGAGAACACAGTGGTTTGGAGCCATTGTATCATATTAGGGCCTTAAAAAATAAAACCGGCTTGCTTTTTGCTTCCGATTAGTTGCCTAAGCAAATGATGCCAGTTATCAACAAGGGAAGAAGTGTTGCTTTAGGCCCATGGTTGAAAAACACGTCGACTCACATACAAAGATTGCGGAGGAGACAAAGAATGTATTATGGGACTTGTTCCCTATGAAAAGGTATAAATGCTGGGCCAAAGAGGTAACAAAGAATATTATTTAGCTACAGAGGAAAATCAGATATATTGGCCTTCTAAGGTTTCTCTTTTATTGCAATTCAGATTTTCAAGCTGAAGTTTAAGTGGGAGCGTGTATATTTGCTATGCTGAGATGCTGGGACTGGTGAATGGGCTGGAAAAAACATTGTTCATGTGTACTCTGATATATTGCTCTTCTGACTATCCACTATTATTATGCAAATATATTCTACTGAGAGGAATGAAGACACAGGGATTCCAACTCATTGAAGTAGGAGGCTGTTTTAATTCTTCTAAAACGCAGGGAGAACATAATCTCCATTTTACCCCTTCAAAGCATAAAAAGAAAAATGTTAAAATACTTTCAGCTGTCTTCCTTAGTGTTAAAATAGTCATCAAATAAGTTAAATCACTAAATTGAAACAAACTGCTTATTTTAAAACATGCCTTTATCGCAGGTAGAAGTAATTCTTCCTGGCAATACTTGGCTGATCTCCTAAATTTGCTGCTTTGCATCATAGGAAAATTGAATTTGCTAAAAAGAGCAAAATTCTTCCCTGAATTATAAAAGAGGTCCTCATTTTCTTCAGTGAAAGCGTTCAGATAGAGAGAACTGTGTAGCATTTGGGTGTTTTGTCAGATACTTTGTTGAAGAATTGTATGTTTTTGAATGCAGAAAGCCTGGTCCGAGGGGTGACGTTGTGTCCTGCTGGAGGAGTAACCTAAATAACCCACTTTCTATTGCGAGGAAGATTTACTCTTCCTTATATGGGCTAGCCTTGAAAATATGCAGATTTCCTAGCATCTACAGGATGCCCAGGGATTGCCATGCATGACCGGAGACTTCCGGATGGAAGATTCCTAACTCTACAGTAATCCTGGTCCTCCTATCGCGGGAGTCTTATTGCCAGGCGTGATCCGAGGCATGTCCCCCGAGTGGGCATCGGCTCTCACAAAGTGGGACGTTGGTTAAGTAACGTAATATTGGCCGCGTTTCCTTTTCCCTTCTAAGCTCCTTTGGGCTGATGAGAGTCAATGAAGATCTCTTCTTTTCCTTGACGTCTTCAGTCCTTCGCGTGCAGTTTCCAATTTACAAATTATCTTCTCCTGTAACAGTCAGAAAAGGTAACGCTGACATTAGGCGCGAAGGGAGATGGGAGGATGGAAGGATTGCCAGGCGCAATTACTGTGCGGCTAAACAGGGAGAACTTCAGGGGCTGCGGTGATTATGCTGTCTGAATGGCTCAAAATATATGTTAAATTTAATGTGCGCAGTTGTCTCACTTGTAAATGGAATACCAGGTTTCTGGTGAATATCATCGTATTTTTGGAAAGCGGGTGGCTTGGGGCTGGTCTGAGTCATACTCCGCAGAGTCATTTCTGGTGGGTGCTGAGCGCTCCACGGTGTTGGTCTTTAACTCTGGCTGGAAACAGCGGTAATTGGGTTGATCCTGGAAGCTGTGGGACAGGCTGCACGGGAAGGATGTGGTACTGTTACCTGACCTGGCTGGCAGTGGAACCAGCACTGGGCTGGGAATGGAAAGAGCATAAGCTAGGGAGAAGCGTCGGTGTGCTTTGATGAAACTGAATTTGCAGTCCCTGTTGGTCTGGATGACACGGGGAAGTGGGCACCACACTTCGGATATGCAGGCGATTCCCCTTCTGAAACAGGATCAGGGTGTCAGTCTGATTTGCCCCGTTCCAGTTAAAAGTCAAACTGGGGAGTGGTACATCAAGTGTGGCTGTCCTCAGCCATGCGTGGCAGATAGGTGCCTGTCTTCTGCACGTGCGGAGTCTGTCCTTGGAACACATCTTTTTATCTGCTTCGTGGTTTCGCGCACGTTGTTAAAATCGATGATCCTCATTGATTTAATCCTCTTCTGCCCAGGCTCTCCAAAACCCCTGGAACTTCTGCAGTGACTCCTTGATAGAGTCACAAGTCAGCCGCAATCCCAAATCTGCATTTGAAGATGAGTGAAAATAAACCCGAGGAAGGAAGAGTGAGCCTGCGTTATGAAATGGCCTGGGGCTCAGATGCTTCTCATAGCCAGGCTTTGAGAGCTGTGGAATGACTAGATATTTCTCCTGTTTCTAGGTTTGTGCTACAAACGGTAACAAACCCCCAGCTGCAGTAAGAAGCGTAGTACTTATTTCCATAATACATGCCCATAAAAAAACCTAAAGCATCACAAAGCAGGAGAATGACATTACTATTTTTTCAAATTTTCTATGAATGTCTATAAACGTCAAATTTTCTATAAATTTGACAAGATCGTTTCTATTAAAATACACCTAGTATTGAAGTGTTCTGTAATTATCGGGGGGTGGGGGCAGGATGTTTCATAGAGCACTTAGGCGAAGGAGAGGTGATCTGAATTTAGCTTCCAGGTCTTGCCACTGACTTCATGGTGGTCACGGGCAAGTCATATCACTTCACTATATTCCTCTTTCCCACCTGTGAAGTACAGCTATCCCTCTTTCCAAAGGTCATTTGAGGATATGTACTGAGAGCAGTCACAAGTGGGGGTTCTATGAGTAGATGTCCATGTGCATCAGTATGAAACTTATCGTAGCAAAGAGATTGACACATTTGTATAAATAGCAGGGAAAAAGCGCATCGGCTTGTGACTCTAATCTTACCAAATTTGGTCTTAATTAAATGTTCCCAGAAGTAGTCTGCTTTTTTTTTTTTTATTATTTTTTTTAGCATGGTGAAACTTTGGGAAATGTGGATATAGACGTTGTCTGGGCTGTGGCTCCTTTGTCTTTACAACCTGTCATAAAGGATGGTTTGCTGTGCTTGGGTTGGGTTTACACCCGTGGCTGTGTTTAACTTGGGTAACTTCAGGTTCCTGATGTAGAGGACCTGTGGGCTGATGCAAAGAGGGGCTGTCACGCTCCCAGCCTTGTCACCAGGTAGCCCAGGGAGCTCAGCAGAAGACTGACGGAGAAAACAACCCTTAATCATCTAGACTAGCGGGTGCCCATTTGACAGCAGGGGACAGGGACCATCTCTTGACGGAAGCCCACCAGGTTGTAAGATGGCACCTTCGGCCCTGGAGGCGCAGGAGGCACCTTCCAAAGAAGGTGGTCGGCTGTCAAAATTTTCTTGTTCTTTTGCCAACGCAGAGTTTGTCCCACCCATAAAATGCAAGAAGGGGGTTTCTTTCCATAGGGAAAGGTGAGGAAAAGCAGCGCGGTGCTCTGTAGCGGTCAGACAGGGATCGGGGCGGTAAGTGTTTGTATCGATTAAGAGCTGCTTGCACCAGGCTGCACACAGACGAGCGAGCGTTAATAATTACTCAGCTGGAACTCAGATTTCTTTTTCCTGGACAAAGAACAGTCACACTCCCAGAAGGAGCAATTTCTAGGATGCTTTAAAGCTGGAACTTGCTGAGTTCTCACTTCTTTGTATGGATTATTCTTAAAAAGGAGACAAAAAAGGCGTGGAAATACTGCTTCAGAAATTACACATTTGCAGGAAAACATCCCATTTTTAATTTACTTATGCTTGCAACATTAACAGTATTTGTCTGCGTCATTTTCTATACTGCTTTGTTTTATCTATAACTAATAATTATATGTAGTGCAATATAAATTGTGTGAAGTTTTTGAGACGTGATTAACTGTGCCTCATCAGTACATGAAGGGGAAAAAAAATTATAAACCACGTAATTGGGGGAAGAGACTGTGTGTATTGCACTCCAGCGATGATGTTGTGACACATTGCAGTCGTTGCACTGAGAGCATGACAGTAGCTCACTTTAGCATTGCTCGACTTTTGAATGCTTCTCTAAAGCCAGTGGAAATATCTTGCTCTGAAAACTTGTTTAAATATTCCAGAATAGAACCAGTTCAGGCTTAAGCACTGTATTGCTCTTACTTATCAGAAAAGATTTGGGTATGTTTGCATAGTAGGTGGCTTTGAGCAGTTGGGGCCGTTAGTTGCTGGCACGGTAGTGGAACACGTTACATACTGGAGACTTATAGTGTGCTCCAGCTCGTAGAAAATCCACAGTTTTTATGTCATCCATGGAGAAGCCTGGGACAACAGACTTGGAAAATGGGCATATCCATGTGGGTCTCCTTCCTGTCCTTGGAGGGATCGCCACAGATGCAGTGTGCTGCACAGTGGCTATCCGTGGTCTTTTATGTGCCTCTCTAAACCTTCGCTTGTTTTCCATCTCTTGACAGTTAGCTAGAAGTGGGTCACTGCAGCCTGCTATAGGGATCTCTTAAGAGATGAAGGGAGAAAATGAAATTGTACCCATGCACCCTTATGCTGGTTTAAGTGGTGGACCACCTTTAGCCCCATGTGCAGAAGGCAGGTATGGTCTGCCCTTGAAAGACCAACCAATGGTCCAGGAATGCAGGGCTGAGGAGTTTGCAGTAACACCAGTGCTAACAACGTGAAGGCTTGCCTGCTTCTGAGTCTATTAACTGCATAGTGTTTGCAATGAATACAACTTTCTGTTAACCAGTCCGGGAGAAAAAGTCTGGATGTGCCTGAAGGGTTTGCTGTGGCATCTTGGAGACCTGTAGCACAGGGGCTTGTGCTGTTTCCAGAATAACCTCAGTCCTGTAAGAGCTGGTGACTGCGTACAATAAATCTCTGAAAAAAATTGGGACCTAGTAACACAGGGACTTGCATCAGGAGAGGACTGAGCACACCCTTGAAGGATTCAGGACCTGGCAATGCAGTGCCACAGCTGACCTATGTTGGCAGTTCAGCTCCAAGTGTCTTAAGTTGGACTTGGAGACCTCCATAGGTCCCTTCCAGCCAGCAGTTCAGTGACTGTATGATCTTGTGAAAGGCTGGCCCACCATTATGTAATCCTGTCCTTCCAGGTAGTGCCAAAAGTGATATGATATGGAAGCACACCTGATGCTGTGTGCTGTGCCAAAACTGTTGGGTTTTCCTCTGGGAGCTACTATAGTTGGTTTGACAAGAGAGAGAAATCCCTTCATGGCTGCCAAAGAAATCCCCTTGAGGCCATCCTGATTCTGGAAATACCAGAAGAAATGTCAGGACTGTTTTTCATGACACACAGGCCGGTTGTGGGCGGATACGTGGTTGTAGTGGGATTACAGGACTAAAGAGCTTCAGGCTTCATATTTGGTATCTCTGTACAGGACTCGACTCTGTCTTTGGAGCGCTTCGTGACGTGTTGTTGTTGGGGAAGAAGAGATGTGGCACTTTGCTGATGATGATACTGAAGGACTTTAAAGAGCTATTAGATGTTGAGTTGAATATATTTGAGGATGCGCTTCAGTGTCACATAGCGTTCTCAAGGGAAGGACGTGCTGATGAGTTGATGATTGTGGAAGAATGCGGAGCCTACTGCGGCATCACTGAGAAGCAGAAAACCTGCCAGACTAGCCTGCTGTGGTCTGTAAATGTGGGTGCCATATCACATGTGAGATTGGCCTCAGGTCTTTTGCTGAATATGGTGGGAGGGAGAGGTACTTTGGTATGGCCACAGTCCTGAGAAGGCTTCCTGCAGCAGACTGTGCTCCAGGAGGTCTTTCTCCTAGTGGTTACCAGGGTTATAGACTGGATACTTATCAGCTGCTTGTTCAAACTCATTGGTTTGGGCAAAGAGTAGACGAGTGGCGTGCAGTTGCTCACCACGCCACACAAACAAGCGCAGTAGGAGCTCAAGCGAGTGAGGAGGCCGAGTGCAGCACATGTCCCCCTGCATTTCAGCATGGCTGGGTAAACCAGTTGGATGCTGTGGCATTACTTTCACCTCTCATATGTTTCTAGCTTGTTAAAATTATATCTTGATAAGTACACGAAGTCACAGCAGATGGCAAAATCTGAAATGTTCTCTCCAACTCCTGATTTTAATTAGGTTTTCAGCTATCCCTTTATGAAAAGCGCGCTGTGAGTGTCTGAAAGTATTGCAACTATTTAAATAAGCTCCTGGTGCGACTTCTCAGAGCTGAAGTCGACATCAGTATCGTTATGAAAGGCTTTATTGGGTTTTATCTGTGGTTTTTAGTCTTTAGTGTAATGTTTTGATCTTGTTCAGGTATCGGTTTGATATCTTTTCTTGATTTGGTGCTGGACACATCAAAACATTGGCCATGCAAATGATCTGCATTCCTTACCATGGCAGTAGTGACGTGCGTGGTTTAGAGATTAGTCAAAATGCAGTTGTGTGTGATTGAGCTATGGCCAGCGCTGTATTTGCATACTGTATTTACCATATTTATCATATTTACAGAAGGCAGCAGCTCATATTCTCCTGAGCAGAGTTAAAATGACTGCATGTTTAAGTAGCAATGTGAAAATAAACTGAAATAAGCTGTAGTCTGAGCTGGTAATGGTGCCTGTTAAGATGTTCATTTGACACTTTTTGTTTTATAATTGCATGCAAAATGCCATTTTTAGTTAAACTTGGGAAGAGTTTTGTGGGAATGGCAAAAAGCTAAAAACCATTAAGACAGTAGATACCGCTCAAGTATAGACTCAAAAGCATCTGAACTGTGTTGACTGAAATTCCACCCTTCTTTCTTTTTACCTCAGGTTTACATGAGGCACCAAAAAGGGAAACTTTCAGTCTATGAGGTTAAATTTTATCCGAATTATAAACACCTGGCAGGATATTGGTTAATAAGAGACAGCGCTAACCATGCCACCCATAGTTTCTGTATAAACACAGAAATCGGTGGACTACAGTCGGGTGGAATTAGCTGGTCTTTGATGATGCAGTTTACATACAATCTGCATATGGTGCCAGAATGTGTTTTAGAAGTGGGTTTAATGATCCGTTACATTAATAACAAAGAAGCATGAGAATAAACTCATGGAATGATGCTCATTTCGTCTGCTGTGGCTCCCGTCACGTATTAGATGATGCCACGATATTCCCTGTGTTCTTGGAACACCAAAGAATTCTTCTTTCCCAGTTTGAAAGCATAAGTAGCGGACACTGAATGTGAGTGATAGCTGTTCTCAATGCAAAGATCCTATTTCTAGGTACAGATTAGCATTAATACTTTGATAAAGCTGGAGAAGACATGGATCATACTGTGCGAGGTGCTATGCACGCAATTCAGAAAGTTATCAAAGCCTTAAATGATAAAAAATCAGATGTATAAGACAAGAGATGGCAAATGGACCTAATCCAGAAGTTAAGTAGTACAGTAGGTTTATATTTACTTTCAAAAGTATTTAATTGGTAAGATTTTGAGGACAGCATTTCCTGTGCCAATTTCACCTTCTGTTGTACTTCGCTTTATCTTTTCCTATGTTTCTCTAAGCATGCTTCCCACAAAAGATCAGATTAGGAAGAAAATACAAAACATGTTTTGTCACAACAAAAATCCTCCTGCAGGATATGTAAGATAATTAGTCAATGAGAATGTGTTATGTTTCAGCACCCAACTGGCATAGCAATTCTTGAGAGAGGAGCAATATTAGAACTAGAAATCATGAGATTTTAAAAAAATATATGTTACCTGGTTTTATTTAATTATGCCTTTTGTCAAAACTAAAAAGGAACATTTTCTAAGAAAATTTATTATCAGGGTTAAAAAAAAGCACCATTGAGATCATCCTTATTTGGGAAATATTAATTGCCAGATTAGTATGGGGATAGGGAAGGTGTCTTGCTGTTTAGTCTGTCAAAAGGTATTTAAAGAGGAAATACGTTGCTAGTCTGTAAATGGCGACTAGGGAGAAAGGCGAGGAAAAGCATCGGAAGGTAAAATAGCTATTTTTGTGAAAACCAAATGGGTATAAATTGGCTGTGAATAAGTGGAGGTGGGAATTAGAGGCTGTTTCTAATCTTTAGTTAAGGTAGGCTCTGAAAGAGAAGTCAAACTGCACAGAAAAATGACTTATTAAAACAGGAGTAGGAAACAGCTTTTTTTATCTCGTGTGTCCATAGTTTTGTTATAATAAGAGCGGCGCTGAACACAAAAGCGTATCTGTGCCATATTGTGACAGCTTTCTAGAATTAAATTATTTGTCCACACTACAGACCAATCTTACTCATTTTAATCTGTAAAAGTAACTTTGATACTCCAAGGACAGTGTTTGTTTTCTTTTTTCCCCCTTTTTTTTCCCTCCGTGAACCTAATTATTTTCTCAGTATTATTTGTTGCATGTGATTATGAATAACAATTTTTTGGTTAAAATTCCAAATTGATGATAAAATACGGGAGGCAAAAGATGCAACCTGAAGCATCACTTTGAGCAAGGGAATGTGAAAAATGAGAACATACTAACTTGGTTCTTAATAATTATAACACTGTAATATGGTATCTGCTCATCAAGTACCATTTGTTCTGAAAAAGGCTTTCAGTGCAGTCCATCAAACGGTTATAAAAATTGTTAGACTTGTGACTTTAACAAATATCTATTTTGTGACAAATCCAATCGGCATAAATACTTTAAAGGGTATTACTGCTGTAGAGTGAACTAAATCTGCAGCTATATTTCTTTCTTGTGTCTCTGTTAGTTGGTAATTGACATGGACCAATGTGCAAAATAAGGTAAGCTATTAATAACTCAGTGAATGTTTCATGTTGCCAAACAAGGATTTGAAATTATATACTGCTGTGCATTTAGAGGTAATATTTAATTGCAAAGCAATAAAGATGCAGTATGTTTAAATGTGTACATTGTCATTTATTATCAAACTTGTCATGAAGGGGTAATAAACAAATTAGATTTTTTTTACGTAGGTTGGAAGCAAGTTGGCTTTTTTAGCTCCTGCCTTTAAGAAATGCCAGGGCTGTTTGTTTCTCATGGGTCAGATGAGAAGAAGAAGAACAGAGTGTGTTTCGTGGGATGGGTGTAATGTTTAGTGACGCTGTGCGTTGGCAGCGGGGTGTGTGGGGGTGAGATGCGGGTAGCCCTGAGACGTATCACGCAGAAACACTCCGCTTTTAGGATGGTTCCCCCAGTTCGTCAACTCTGTGATATTCACACCTCGGACTATGTGACGAGCGTGGCATCAAAATTGGATTGAAACCTCTTTCCGTCTCCCCAGCCCCGAGGTGGTACCTCGGCACCGGTGGCAGCAGCCTGCCCCCTCCTCCACCCACAGCCGCTGGCCCTGGGGGACCCTAAGAGGCATGGGGAGGTTGGGGAGACCCTTCTCCTGCAGCTGAAAGAAGGGGGACACTCACAAAACCCTCCTGTCCCCAGAGCCGGTGGGAAGCGTCAGCCCGCCATGCTGAGGCACTGCATCTGTGGAGTCCTCGCGGTCCCTTGTCTGCCGAGGGCTGCGCCCCTGACCCCACGGGGCGGGCATGAGGGTCTGCCCGCCAAACGCCTTCTGGTGGAGGTCCCTTCGTTTGGTTGGTTGGTTTGTTTGTTCGCAGGGGCGCCCGCGCAGCGGCGAGGGCAGCGAGCCCTGCGCCACGGCCGCAGCAGCAGCCGCCGCTGGTTGTTGCATGCAGGGCAGTGTGCCAGCACAGGGGCTCGCGGGGAAGAAATAGCCTGGCAGATGTCCTTTTTTTATTATTTATTTAATTTTTTTTTTTCCCTTTTACTGCATATCGTTTTTAATCATCTCTAATAATGTCTTTGTCTGCCCCAGTTTGGGAAGTTGGCTTTCTGGTACCTGTGAGTGAATGCCTCTTGGCTTCGTGGCTCGATGCGTTGCAAAGTTAAGCTGTGGTTTCCAGCTGCGTGTTCGCCTGTTTAATGAAGGTTTTCTTTTTTTTTTTTTTTTTTCTTTTGGTGCAGGGCCGTATCTGCAGAAAAGCTGGCAAATCAAAAAAGTCATTCAGTCGAAAGGAAGCTGAAGCAACGTTTAAGAGTTTGGTGAAGACCCATGAAAAATATGGGTGGGTGACCCCGCCTGTCTCTGACGGCTGATGTTAGCAACCCGCACTTGACAAAAATGCTGAACAAAAGTACTGTGACATCTCCTCAGTGCTGTACACCACCCATCCTTTTCTACTTCAGCTTCAGTTACATACCATGAATGTCAAGGAGACATCTAAGTTATTTATGAACAGATGTGTTTACAGAGGGAGAGGAAAAAAAAAATGCTGTGTAGGATTATATTTCAAGACTGGAGAATGGTCATCATTGAAGTCACTTGAGCGGATGCTGAGATTGCGTCATTTGCCCCCATACAGCCCACATTGTCTTCAGCTTCTTTCCATGACAGCAGCACCAAACAGCAGTACTGGAAAGTCTATCCATTACTGCTCAGTTCATTTAAATGTAAATGAAACAGTTAATATTTAATAGGGAAGCAGTGCATTGCAGGTACATGTTTGCTGTGCTGTTTATCTTTGTCTCCTAGCAGGTCAACATAACTTGAAGATTTGTCTTTATGTGGAACTGTGGTCTGCTGTGACTAAATTTAGACCTCATTTGTGCTCTATATATGACCTTTAATTCATAAACGAAACCAGAATTAAAATGCTGAAAGGTCCTAGTGTTGAAAAATTATTAAGTGGAATCACCCAACCGGTTACAATGTGCTATCTATGCTGATATTGTGATGTGCTGTTCAGAAATAAACCAGTGCAGTTAGCTGAGGGTTAGGTGGTTTTTTTAAACACATCCACGCCTGGGCTTGGAGTGGTTGGTGGTAGCAGAACCATTACTACCCTGCCGGTACCTTCTGCAGTAGCATGTGGCCTGTCAGTTCTTCAAGATGGCAAAACGAACGAATGGAAATGGACAAAGCAACCTTAAAAAATTTGTCTGCTTAATTTTAAAATGATATGCCAGTAACAGAGTAAAAAATTTTCAAGGCAAATGGAACGTGGTTTGTAAGATGATGTGCATGACTGGAATTTTCTTTTTTATTTTCACTCAATAGACATTGTATGTACTTAGAGCCCAGTACCTGAGAAAACCCACTGATGTATATAAATGTCCTATTATTTAATCATTAAGATTTAAGTTTTCTGGTAAACAAATTGAAAAAAACTTTCTAAGGGACTCCATAAAAGCTGAAGGTAATGTTTAGAATGGTATAAGAAAAGCATTAAAAAATGTGGATTCCGAATGGAAAATCGTATTGGACACATGCTGAATAAAATCACCAGTATCGTTTCTTTTGCCTCAGGAATTCAATCATTTTGGCCAATTTTTGTATTCAAAGTAATAGGTTTTCTACTGTGAAATTCTAGGCACCTTATAGATACATCTGTTGTGGCGATATTTTAATTGAAAGCAGGACAGTATTGTTTGTAAGTCTAATTTGGAGGGGGGGGGGAAGGTATGTTTTTGAAAACACTTTCCATTGCATGTCTAACACAAGAGAAAATTGAAATGGTTGACCAGTTTCTATTTGTATTGCAGCACCAGTGGACACTGTACAGAGAGTTTGGGGGTTTGGAGTTTGATTTAAAAATACACACAGTGGAGAAGAACAGAAGAGTAATGCAGGACAAAGGAGTTTGAACGCAAGCAGAGAAGCAGCACAGCAGATATTTGTGCAGAAACACTGCTCAGTTTATCTCTAGAGGCTTTGCCAGTGTAGCTGTTTGTCGGCTAGATAGGGAGAAAAATTATCAAAGCCTTCACCAAAATGGTTAGGCAGGTCAGAGCCACTCAGTTTTGTGGACATGGCTGGTTTCTTTCACTTCTCCTCATCTCCACCAGCCGCCCCTTCTCTTTCTCCTCTGACCATTTGTGGTACCCACCTGGCGTGCCTTATCTCAGTTATAAATGGAAATGCTTCATACCACAAATCTGCACAGATCTTGCTGTGATTTATCTCACCCTGCTTTATATTTGGAGACGATGCTGTAATCAATGTGTATATATGCTTTTCCCCACAAACTGTGTATCAATTATGTGCATCCAGCAGCAGAATGTATCTTTTGAGTGGGGAATAACATTTCAGGTCATTTATTTACTCAGTTTTTTGAACATTTTCCTGCTATCCTTTATGAAAGAGGAAACTAGTATGTTTAGTTAGGCATCAAATAATTTGCAATCCCTACTGAGCCTCCTTGAGAACATATAGAAGGATCTAGCACTGGAAAGCATAAGGTTTGTTATTTCCTTTCAGAAAAGCTCTTCCCTCATCGGCACAGTAAAGTTATGTTAAAAGCAGCGTGAAGGTGTGGTAAGTCTTTAGGGGGGGGAGATTATTTCTTTCTCTACTGTTTTTTTAACCTGCCTCTTTTTTTCTGTCAGTGGGTTATTTTAAATCTTCCTGAGAACCGTATCTTTAATATTTAATTAAAGGGTTAGCTAAAAGGAACGTAGTGGGTGGATTGCTACCACTTCCCTCAAACCTACTTATTATGTGTCTTCTTAAGTGTGCTTTAAATAGTTACAGCAAACATCATTGCTAAAAATCACAGTTACTTTCTGGCTGTAGGAGGTTCTCTGTATCACTCAGAGTCTTGGAGCAGTAGGAGAGGCAAATCAAAAAATCTGGAGTGCTTTGAAGCCATAGCAGAAGGGGAGCAGAGAGCGTGTGATAAGCTGCGGCAACAAATCGTGCAGGGAAGAAAGAAGGAAAAGTACAGCGCGTGAACTAGGGCAGGATGAAGTTCCTGCCGCACCAAAAATAAGGCTGCTCCTATTGAAGAGATGGTTTATAGCAGGAGCAGCCTGTGCCGGGGGAGATGCAGGAAAAAGGGGACAGCGGGGAGCACAGAAGCATTGTGCTTCTGACCAGGGAGGAGGAACGTAGTTAATTAAGAGATTTAGAAAAGGGGTTGGTCTATTTTAGGGAAAATTAGTTCATGGTTTTTCGTCTAGCTGTATGCTTGACAGGTTCTACTTTCTCTGCAACAGACAAGCCTAAAAAAAAGCGAATGAGAAAATTGGGGAAGGAAAGGCGTGTGAGAGGAAGGAAGAGAGCAAGACCTGAGAGAGAGAAGTGTGGGCTGGGGAGGATAGAACTGGGCAGCTAAAACACAGGATAAAAAAAAAGCAAGGGATAAAGGAGAACAGCACAGCACCAGTAAAAGCAATGAGGAGAGCTGAAGGACAGCAGTTTAGAAGGGATCTACTGCAGGAGCTGATTGCAGAGCTCCTCCAGGTGCTTTTCTGTTGAGGGAGCTTCAGTGAAAGAGGTCCTATAATGTCCTTTTTGCTAGTATCCTAGAAAGGGATGTGTGCTTCCTCCTTGTTCTGTCCTCCTTCTGGCAGCTGAGAAGGATGTTAGGATTTGGAGCTGTGGCGTGGAACTCAAATCAGGCCGTCGCCTCACTTCTGAGAGTGAGAAATAAAGCCAACTGTCATTCCCAGATCCTAAACTCGAGGAGGCCAAAATCAAAATAGATTGGGCAGTCGTCTGTTTTGTCAAAGTTCCTGAATATCGAAGAAGTGGGAGGATTTCTTTTTTTGGCAGACAGTAAGCATCAATATCCAGTCAAGAGTCTCCTTAGGACTTCTTGTAAAATTAGCAGTCAGCACAGGTCCTCCAGCTCGCATTAGACCCATTTTATCAGGAATATTCTTTTCCATCTGCTGTCCTCAGAAGAGATGATTGATTTGAAACTAGCATCTGGGGAAGTGTGAAGTTGTATTAGGAAGATACTTCCCGGCTTTTTTAGAATATGTCCTTTTGGAGCCCCTTCTTTGAGTCTGAAAAAGCTACTTGACTGAATATGGGCACTGATCAAAGAAAGCTTATGATAAAGGAAGAAAGCTGTCTCTGAATGTCTAAATACTGAAAGATCTCCACAAAGAACAGAGCTGATGATTTATATGGGAATGTATTTCTGTGTCATTAGAAATTAGTCCTAAAAATTCAGCCATTAAATACTCAGCAGTCTTCCTTTGTTTTCTCTCCCAAAGGCAGTGTCTCTCCTTCGTTCCAGCCTAAACTTCAGTCCCAAATCCAAAGAAAGGTAATAGGTATGGTCTGTTTATGTAGTGCCGTGACACTGTATTGTATAAAAAGAGTCTCACTTCATTCTCCATGTCCAAAGCAGTACATAAGATCCTAAAACAGAGCTTCTTGCAGAAATAGCAGGGCTGGGACAAAGCTTTTCTATTATAACAAATACATGTGATATGACTGTGTAATATGTACGCTTTTAGAAAACTCATTTAGAAAGACACTCAGGGTTACAGCTGCCAAGGCGCGATTGCTGTGATGGCCAGTGCTCTGATGTCTTTGTGCTTTCCATTCCACAGGAACTTGCAATAGAGAGAAATCTATTCTTGGTAGGCTGACTGTGCAGAGGAAATACTGTAGAACTAGCTGGCATTTGGGATTTAAATATCAGGTTTTTCTTCGCCACATTTTACTCATTTATTTTTTCAAGATTTTCAGGCACAGACGTGGAACCATAGTGTCTCCGTTCTACACTGCCATTACAGCCAGCGTGGTTATTTACATGACTCCAACGAGGTGGTCGATTATGAACACACTTCTTCTTGATGAAGTTTTCAGGCAGTTTTTGGAACTGTCTTCCAGCTGAATGCCTGGGTGTGTAGCTTGGCTGATGTGCTGAGGATTTACTTTTTAGCGTTACACGGGCAGATGCGATGCATGCTTAGGCCTCTGAAAGCTTAGCTGAAATTACATGGGGAAGCATTTGCACGGAGTCAGTGTGAAAGATTTCTCTCTTCCATGTGGTAGGTAACTTCTGGTGAAGAAGGTTCCTCTCAAACTGTACTACGAAACAGGATTAAGCAGGCCAACCTGCTGGTGCAATGTACTTTTCCAGTTGAGTATCCCCTCCCTGACAAGCACCAACCGATATTAAATAGTCTGCTACAGACATCACGTTTCAGAAGATGTCAGTCAGTAGAGATGCTGAAGAAAAACTCCTGGATATGCGTTCCCCTCCAGCTTTCCCGGGGCATTCCTGGGGCGAAGATGCAGCTCTGATGGAAGTGAAGGAGAGAGACCGAGAGGGCTGTGCACGTGCGCTAAGAGCACCCACTGCCCTGCAAAGTGGGAAGCTCAAGATTTGTGGGAAGCTGGGGACAGCAAGTCTCTGAGCTTACCCAGGCAACGTGCATGCTGGCTTGTAAGCACATACCGATCTTGGAAATACTTTACAAACGTGTATGTTACTTGGATTGAGTCAAAGGGTTCAGTACATCTCTGACCCGAGTTCAGATTGGCAGAGCAGATGGGTCACTAAACACGCGCTGGAGGTTTTCGTGTAAGTTAGTGACACATTTAAAGTTTTGCTTTGCTCGCTCTGAAGAATAAACCAGCTGCCAAACTAGGTCTGAGGACAAATAGGTTGAAAGTGAGTCACCTGCTATTATCAGCACGGCTGCGCTGGAGAGGTGGTTTCGTTGGCACGTCAAAGGGTAGAGGTGAGGTACTGCAGCCAGAAGGACGCTGCAAGGAGTTGGAAAGACGGAGCTTAGAGCTTCCCTCTCTGTTCCCCTGCCCCTGTATTGTTGACTACCTAAATTGCATCCTCTTAAATGGACGTTGCTCTGCTTTGTAAATTTCCCCCCCCGTTTACATCACTTCAAAGTTTTACTGCTATGCTAAGGAAACCTTAAAACAAGGCATGTAAATTTACATGCGTTTCAATCTTGAAGCATGCAAATGCCATGCTGACACCTGTCAAATTTCACCAGCAGCTTCCTCACGCTACTGAGTCTTGGACAAATCAGTGATGACGGTAGTTAACCCAAAAATAGAAACTGTGTAATTTGGATGTTTGACTTAGTCTTTTCCCTGATTGCTTTGTCTTTCAGTTTGATTGACTTCAGAAGAGAACGTCAAGCTAACAGCAGTGAAACTGTCATAGTGTTGTTTATTTATAACAGTTCCTTTTGTTCATGCTGCTAAATAAGGTGGCAATAAATATTCATTGCAGTTGTGTTTCACCAAATGGGAATTCAGAGATATTTCCTCACACTCTGAAAACTTTGCGTTTTATACTTAATGTTTGCCACCACATTTAGCATTCATTATCTTTTGCTGTCAAATAATATTTTATTTTCTTATTCAGTGACCTCATGCCTTTTAAATTATTTGTGGTTTGCTAACAGAAATATTTGAAATATGTTGCAGGTCCTTTTGGCAAAATTAGTGAAATGTAACTGAACCAAATCTAATTGTCTGTGTCATTTAGAGGAGTTCTTCACTTGCCATTTGCATTAACAAGATCGTAGACTTTTACTAAAGATTGAGTTCCTCAGCAAAACCAAGACTTCAAATTCAGCAGGAAATCCATGCTGACATGGATTAGCATGCATCTTGGGAATGAAAGCAGACCATCCTTAAGAGAAATTTAAACCATTTCTTCATTTATGCCAGCATCGTTTAGTTCTGAGGATATGTGATAACAATGCAAACACAGGTAAATGCCTTATACTGGATGAGATTATTATTTTTTAATTATTACATAAATATAATTTTTTATATATATTATATATTTTTTTAAAAAAAATATATATATAGTGGATGACTAGAATTCATGATGATCCCACAAACATGGGTGGAGTGATCGATATCCTGGAAGGCAGGGCTGACATTGAAGGAGCTGGACAAGCTGAAGGAATGGTACAAGAGGAACTTCGTGCGGTTGGGCAATGGCAGGTGCTGAGCCCTGTACTTTGCATGGAGCCACCCCGTTCATCCGTGCAGGCTGGGGGCTGTCTGGCTAGCTCGCAGCTTTGCAGGAGAGGACTTGGAGGCCCAGGTGGGCAGCAGACTTACAAGGGATCAACAGTGTGCCCTTGTCTTAATGAAGGCTAGCCATGTACCGGGCTGCAAAGGTAAAAGCATAGCCAACTGGTCGAGGAAAGCAATTCTTTTCCCCTCTTCATCACTTGTGAGTTGACATCTGGAGTACCGTGCCCAGTTTTGGCCCCCCAGAACACGGCACTTTTTGAAAAAATGGAGGGAATCCAGTGGAAGGGCACCAAGGTGGTTAGGGGTCTGGAGCCTATGGTGTGCGTGAAAAGGCTGAGAGAGCAGGTTCTGCTCAGCCTGGAAAAAGAAGGTGTTCTGTGAGAATTTTTAATTCTGTTTTCCCTGAGAAATTTTAAGCTTAACAGGTTTTTTCATGTTGTCTGTTTCCCTGCAATGCAAGATACTTCCCTCAGTAGAGAGACTAGGAAGGAAACCACGGAAAGCAAGCCTGGAGCTTACAGATGGGATCTTCTGCAGGAAAATTCCGTAAATTCTGGAAAGCAAGTTACTGTAATTGAAGTTGTCTCACATTGCAAGGCTTTCATGCTTGCTAAAGTGAGCTATTGTTGAATTCCTAGGGCCAAAGCCCCTGTTCTCAATCTTGCCCTGGTTTTACCTGCATCCTCTAAACATTCTGCAAATTAACGTCTGAAGCGAAAACGATTTTGGTGGCATTTCTGACATGGACTTTCACCTGGAATATATCACAGTACAGTTCACCTGCTGGCATTTGATGTCCCCATTCTGCTGCACAACAGATCCCTATCTGGTCAAGACACATATTTTCCCTGTCCACCGCGTGGAGTCAAAGATGGGCCAGCATAAGGACCTGGATTTGTCTTTCCTTCCCTGCTCCCTGGTATGCTTTGCATCCCTGGTCCTGGATAGGAAAGCCTTCTCTGATCACACTTATTTTGACCCCACGTCTGAGAGAAAGTTGGGTTGTGGAGTAGCCCTCCCTCTACGAGAGAGAGTGCAGGCAGAGCACTTGGAAAAACAAAGGGGTGGAACAAAGGGCCAATGTGTTGGAAGTGAGTAGCCCTAGAGCACAGCTGTTCACACTGCAGCACTGAGTAGTGCTGGGAGCCAGCTCGTTTGTCCTCTTCCCCGGTGCAAAATGGAGTCATGCTGGAAGCGCAGTCCGTTGGAATGTTAAGCAGCGCAAAGAGCCGTTTTGCTGCTTTCAGTGAGCACAAGCGGAGGACGGCCTTTACAGGGTCCCTGGCAAACGAGGTGTAGCCGTGTGGAGTTGCCTGTTGCCTCTCCTCCATCATCAAGCAGAAGAAAAATCTGACTCTTGGCCTGACCTTCGGGACGGTTACTCTACAGGCATCCAGTTATTCTTGGTCTATTTTTAATTTTTTATACGTATTTTTATTTTATATTTACATATATATGTACCTATATGTGTGCGTATATGTATATATGTAAATATGCAGGGGAAACTTGGACCTGAATCAAGACCAAAGCTGAAACAGACTGTTCTGGTATTCTTACCACCATAACACCCAAAAAGGCTTTCAAACCTGGAGCGTAACTACATATACATCTTCTGCAGCACTTGGGGTGTAAATGATGACACTATCTCAAGGCCATTTCTGCGTTTCTTTCTGTACTGGCAGTAACAAATTCAGAGGTTCCTGCCTATTGGAAGTGACCTGAAGAGAGAATGTGTTTCTTAACATGAATTTCACTGACAGATGACGTGGTCCACTTGCTCGTTGGAGCTATCTACTCTACAATTCCTGCACTGGCTCTCAGAAAGAGACAGCTGGACACTGCCCATAATACCCATGGCAAATTCTTTGTGGAAAAAGCATAAATGTAACTAGGTGAACTGGGGTATGAGCAGTGAGGACCCACCATGGTGAAGGTGGCAAAAGAAACAGTCTCCACCAGTATACCTGGTGACCATAAATTATTGTAGGTAACCACGTTCCTGGAAGAACTGGCGACTTCTTTGGAAGGAAAAGAAACAGAAGTTATTGCAGCCTCCTGAAGGAGAAGCTGTTGATTTCTCTTGAAATCTTCTTTTGACAGAGAAGAACATAAATTCTTGTCAGTAAAGAAAGCCAAACTGGAAAGGATGAGAAGTCAGGGGGTGTCTAGAAATTTGAACTACCAGAAAATTCTTCTTTCTACCTCTTTCTCCTACATTACTTCACATACTTGGAGCAGCCATTCAGCTAAATATACCTCTCCACCTTCCTGATGTTTTCCCAATGTGTGGATCATATCCAAGGGACCTTGTCACTGACACCATCCTTGGCCAGCATGGACTCCTTTTAAATGAAAAGGTGCAGGTGCTAGTAGGAGGGAAACCACTCACAAAACTTTGTGTATTCCCTCCGTCCTCAGCTAGCAGGCACTTGTAACTTGCGTGAGTCATATCTGCTTTGCAGAGCTATACCTGATTTGATATGTGCCAGAAGGTGCTCGCACTGCCTCAGAGCTGTGCATGCTCTCAGGGAGCAACTGGAAAGGATGGTAATCGTAGAATCATAGAATAGTTTGGGTTGGAAGGGACCTTTAAAGGTCATTTAGTTCAACCTCCCTGCAATGAGCAGGGACATCTTCAACTAGATCAGGTTGCCCAGAACCCCATCCAACCTGACCTTGAATGTTTACAGGGATGATGCACCTACCACCCCTCTGGCAACCTGTTCCAATGTTTCACCACCCTCATTGTAAAATATTTCTTCCTTATATCTAGTCTAAATCTTCCTTCTTTTAGTTTAAAGCCATTACCACTTGTCCTATCGCAACAGGCCCTGCTAAAAAGTTTTTCTTAATCTTTCCTGTAGGCCCCCTTTAACTACTGAAAGGCCGCTACAAGGTCCCCCCGGAGCCTTCTCTCCTTCAGGCTGAACAACCCCAACTCTCTCAGCCTGTCCTCATAGGAGAGGTGCTCCAGCCCTCTGATCATCTTTGTGGTCCTCTTCTGGACTTGCTCCAACAGGTCCATGTCATAGAATCATAGAATCGTTTAGGTTGGAGAGGACCTCGAAGATCATCGAGTTCCAACCCCCCTGCCATAGGCAGGGATACCTCCCACTAGACCAGGTTGCCCAAGGCCACGTCCAGCCCGGCCTTGAACACCTCCAGGGATGGGGCCTCAACAACCTCTCGGGGCAACCTGTTCCAGTGCCTTACCACCCTCACAGTGAAAAACTTCTTCCTAATGTTTAATCTAAACCTGTCCTCTTCCAGTTTCAAGCTGTTCCCCCTCGTCCTATCACTACATGCCCTAGTAAAAAGTCCTTCCCCAGCTCTCCTGTAGGCCCCCTTTAGGTACTGGAAGGCCGCAATAAGATCTCCCCGGAGCCTTCTCTTCTCCAGGCTGAACAGCCCCAACTCTTTCAGCCTCTCCCCATAGGAGAGGTGCTCCAGCCCTCGGATCATCCTCGTGGCTCTCCTCTGGACATGCTCCAACAGGTCCATGTCCTTCTTATGTTGGGGGCCCCAGAGCTGGATGCAGTACTCCAGGTGGGGTCTCACCAGAGCGGGATGTGGTGGCCTTCTGGGCTGCGAGTGAACATTGTCAACTCATGTCCAGCTTTTCATCCACCAAATCTTCACAATTTGCAGCGAGTGCTGATTTTGTCTATTACTGCACCTGATCCCACTGGATATTTCAACACTCTCAAAGCTTATCAAAAAGGAATCTTAGTTTTCATATTGTTATGTGTGGGGCAGCTTTGGCTAGTCTGTAACTTTGTTGCCAGCACATCTGAAGACTGAACATGCTGTACAAACATACAGGCTTTTTCTAAAGAATGCCTGATGATATTGATATATTATATCTCATAATCTTTCAATATTACTTGCAAATTCCATTCTGTGTTCATGATGTGCAATAAAAACCACCGGTTTATCTTGTGCTAGGCAAGATTTGAAACAGGCATCTGGTTTGTATTTTTGATATAATATAGAAATGTTGAGATAAGTACAAATGAACAGTCCAGCTGCATGAGACAGTCATCTAATTCTGTATCCGGATGGCTCAGATGGGAGCATCAGACTCTTGTCCTGGGGATCAGAATGATTCAGGCTGGAATGGAGATGATCTCACTCAACCTCTTGCTCCAAGAAAGGCCAACTTTGAGGTTAGATCAGGTTGGTTAGGGCATTGTCCGTCTGAGTCCCATATATATCACAAGGTGGACATCCCACTGCCTCTCTGAGCAGCCTCTGAGCTTAGTCACCCTCTGGGTGATTCACCTTTTCCTCCTGTCCTACTAGTATCGTGGCTGCTGACTCTTGTCTTCTTTCATGACCACCTCTGAGAAGAGCCTGCATGTGGGAGAAGCGAATAAAACCAGTTCAAAGAGAAAGAAAAGAATTGTTACATTTCCCCAGTTTGTGTCTCAATGTGGCATCTCAGTATTTCATCCACCTGGAATGACCCATCAAGCAGAGGTCTCCCCTGAACTGCATACAGCAGCACCCAGATCTCACAACCATGTTGGTGTTCTCCATCTAAAGTGCAAAAAAGTGTTTGAAGAGTTTTGTCTTTTCCCTTCAGTGCTCTTTCATTGTATTCAGTATGGAGGGCTGTTCGTCACAGTATCCTCCATATTTACTTGTCTTTCATTAGGTCCTTCTTCAGCTGACTTGCCTTGTAATATTCTGAGGTTTTAACTAAAACAAATGGCCTCCGCAGACTTTGCTAATTCACAATTCATATCCTCTACCCAAATTTTCAAGTATTTAATATGTTATGCAGATCAACTGTTGAAACTTAATGTTTTTAAACATTTTGACATTTCAAATCTTTTGCCATCCTGAAAATTGGTTTCTCAGTCCTACTCTGCTTTCTGTATCATGGCCAGATTTGTAGCCATAAGAAGATTCTGCATTTTTATAGCTGCTAACAAAGGACTTCTTCTGAGGTTTTTGAATGATTAATTACATTATGTTGTCCTTTATCTGTTATTTTTTGAATTTTAAACCCACTTGCCAGCTACAGGCACAAGGTTTACTGGCTCTTGATTCTCTGGAGCACCCAGAAAGCAAAAAACCCCACCCAGAACAAAACAGACACTCAGCATTTTGCATATCGTTAACTGTCTAGCACAAAATCAGGTTTCAGTGAGAAATTAATTTTTTTAAGTATGTAATATATATTCTTTTATATGTTATGTAATACATATTTACATAGATAGAATGTATAATGCAATATATGTAAATGTGTCTAGGAAAACTGTTTACATTATATTATATAATATAAAAAAACATAATAATATTAAATAATATGTAATATTATCTTATTATGTAATTCAATAGCATATAATCTATGAACAGATAATTATATTAACATATGCATATATTATATGCTATGAGTTATATAAATATATATCAATATACATATAGAGATATAGTGTATGTAATATAATTTATAATAATACGTATAGTTTATAAATAATAATATAAGTAAAATTTAAAAATTAAATAGATTTTAAGTATAAATGAAACATGAGCATTTAACATAAATTTAAATCGATAAAATTAATTTTAATATGTCTATTTAATAAACATTGAATATAAAGTATGCATTAATATTTATGATGTGCTATATACTATAACTGAATTTCATTTGCAGGGCTTGGGTGTCAGGCTTATGTCCTTTCCAAGCTCTTGAACATGCACCAACTGGGCCTGTTGGAACAGGCTGCTCTTTTATGTGCCATTTTGGTTTGGTACCTACTATTTTGTTTACCAGTTTGTTCTGGTACGTCCCGTCCTCACAAGACTTCATCATTACTCCCAAGCCCAGAGCTGGCCCGTCTTCAACATTGTCTGAGGAGGCAGTTGCCATTAAGAAATGATGTAGCTTGCGAGCAATGCCCTTAATTGCTCCCTTGAAGCACTCAAGAGATCAGCTCTCGCGTGGACACGTTTCCCCCGGGAGCTGGAACCAGTAAATGCATCAGTGCTTAAATGTACTGTTCACTCCTGGAAAGCCACTGTTGTAGCGCTAGGCATACACACGATGCCCCGGTTGCATCTTTTCCTTTCAACATCGGATATTTGATCTTCAAAATCCTTCTAATATTCCTCTCATCCACAGCCAGCTGCAATTTCTTCATTTGCTTATAATTCTACATGTTGCAGGATTCCTGTTTCTCCCAGCAATCTTCCCCACCTTCCCAAGTTTCTCCTAGTGCTTACCCTTTGCCCTCCCACTTCCCATGCAGTTCATCGCTTCTCCCCGAATTTTTCTCTCCCTTGGAGCCTCCCCAGGGACTCACAGCTCGTTTTGCTTTCCTGCTAGGAAGCACAGAGCAGTTTGTGAACAGATGCGTCCATGTGAGAAGAAGCAGGCACAACATTTAAGAGCACATTCATAGTCAGGGCAAACAAGCTTTCCCCAAAGCCAGGAAAGGGCTGCAGAAGTGCCTATCGAAGGAAGAGGCTTTTATTCGGTGTTGGCAATGGTTCTGCTTGCCCACCTCTGAGAAAGCATCGCTCATGCACACTGCTCCGCTCTGCAGTGCTTCTTCAGCATCCTGGGCTCCTGCAGACCCATCCTACATCCTTCAGGGGTGCAGGGAGACAGTGGTTTTGAACAGTTTGTTGAACAAGGATGCCCCCCTCCAAAGCACATTTATATAACGAGAGCTTGTGGAACTGTTATCACCGGCCGAATATGCTCCGGCTTCTTTTGACAGGTTGTTTCTGGGCTGTCTCTTACATGTATCATATGTGAGAGCAATTTGTTGCTGCTAGCACACATCTTCCACACACAAGGGGGCGAGCAGCTCTAGAGCTAGAGCCAATCGTTCCATCTATGACCTTCGAGCTCAGTCCAGGGTCTGGGGGCAAATACAGTAATCACGATGCATTTGTCTGACTCCTCTCCCCAGACCTCGCTTGGAAACAACAGTTGACAGCTTTGCTTGGTGCTACCAGCCATAAATTCAAGTGTTGCCCTTACCAGCTGTCTGAGACCTTTAACTTCTTTTTATGGTGAGCATCTGCTGTTCATTTTTGCACAGTAAGGCTCCTCCATCGGCAGTTTTAGTGGTTAGCCTGACAAAAGGTATAATTCGTGTAAATCTCTGTACATTCTCTCTGTAAATCAGTGGTGATTTGCTGGTAACCACTCATTCCCTACTGAGACCTTTATGTTCTTCCATGTACTGTCGGGGTTTTTTTGGTGTTACACACATATACTGTATTTCAGGAAAATACAGTATTTCAGTACAGCTGTATAAAGGGCCAGCTGACTTTTTTTTTGGCTAATTTTTGCTGAACACCTTCCCTGCAGGAGTGGGTAAGCACTGGAGCAGTTGCCCAGAGAGGTGGTGGACCATCTGCCCTGGGACATTCCCAAGACCCACCTGGACCCTGAGCAACCAGCTCCAGCCTGGAAGCTGTCCCTTCCTGGTGCAGGGGGCTGCACTGCGCAAACTCCCCAAGTCCCTTCCAACCCATCTTGTTCTACTGGTTCCATGATCCTGTGTTCTCGGTTTAGTGGACAGAGTCGATTTGAAACACAGCCTCGTTTGCCTCAGAGCATAGCCTGGAAATTAATCTAGTGATGGAAAATTACATCAGCTTTTCATAGATGGTTGGCATGCCACAAAGAATGTATCAGGGAAAATACCCTGCTTTATGACGTGTACCTTTTCAGGTCAAATCTGATTTAACGTGCTTTTCTATGAACTTCGGGGAAGAATTGGGCTGAGTTTGGCTCTCCTTTCAATGTAGTTCACAGAGGTCAACAGCATTACCCTGTTATCGCAGCGCTGTACCAAGTCAGACTGAAGTACAAAATGTTAATGTTCTGCCCTGTGCTCAGACTCCTCAGAAAAATATATTTTTCACCATTACTGTTACATTATCCCTCCTATTTCTTCTCAGAGGGAACAGCACAGTCTCTGCAACAGCATGATCAGGGTTTTCATATTATTTTAACCCTGCAAACCCTTTCGTATGACATCAATTCTTAATAAAGCTTGTCACTTACATAACCTGTTGCAATTTGTCAAAGGAAACATTAAAGAGTTAGTTCTTATTTAAGGGGTTTGAGTGAGGTATTATGCGAGTTTTCCTGAACACTGGATGTGATTCAAATCCTATTTGGATGCGAAAAGCAGAATAACCAGATTCTCCATAGGAAGCACATAAATTGTCAGTTGTGATGACTGCTTTTGTTCTTTGACACACTTTTTCTAGGTTTTTCTTTAGCTCACCTTTTTTCCAGTGCAAGGCATACCAGTGTTGCTTGAAAATGTTTTGCTAAAAAAAAAAAACGTTTTTTTTTTTTTTTTTTTATTATTAGAAAGAAAACCCAGATTAACTGAATTGCTTTTGATATTAGCCAAACACTGAAGTCCCACCCGGAGAAGTAAGATTCAGTTGCGTTAACGTCGTCTCTGACTGTCTTTAAGATGTTCTAGAGCATCAGAAACATCTCCACAGGATTGGTTGACATCACATGGCACCTCCTGGAGGCCCATCAGCGCATGCATGTGTTACTTTTCTCCACTGATCATTTGTTTTTGAGATGGTCTCATGAGCCGTCTAGAGCAAAGCCAATGCTTTCTGTCAAGGCCTTCCACCAACATTTCTTTGCTAGAGAGGAACTTCCCAACCTCCTTGAAACATACCGTAGTCCCACCAGGATTAGTGCCTCACAGGCTGTTATTCCTTTAGTGCTGAGGCTTCCTTTCTAAAACGAGATACCCGAGAAACTGAATCTCCTGCACCCCCTGAATTTACCACATGCCAATTGGTGATGTCTTATATCCCCTCTGGTCAAAGTTCAGGCCTGGGCGCAGTGCTGGGTGGTGCTTGTTTGGGTGGATGGCCATCTCTTGGCCAAAGTCAAAGGGAACGTGGGCTTTCCTGTGCTGTCTAGTAAGCAGATAATCCTCCCCTCACTTCACGTTTTCTGCAGGAAATGAAAATGTCCTAAAATTGCTCAGATCTGCCCTTTCTATCTTAAATTCCTAGTCGTTATGTACAACTCATCCTTTGCCTCTAGAGACAATGTAACATTTACGGCTGAACATATGACTTAATAAAAACAGGAACAATTGAGAACTGTAGATGCCTCACATTACTCATGTACCGCAGCTTCCTTCAACTAGGAATGCGGCATTTTGAAACACAGGACACATTTCACCAGGCTTGTAGTTTCTGTAGTGGTATGAAAGTAAGGGTATGGTGTGGTGATACAAAAAGCCAAGGTGGAGGCTTGTTTCTACCATAGCAATCTAACATTTTGTCAAGAGTTTCAACTCAGTCCTCTCTTATCCTCCAATTTATGATATAGTTGAATTAATAATAAAGTTATTCCTACTGCATTTTGGCAGATTCCACTGAATTAACTTGAATTACAGTTAATGAAAAGCAGTAGCAGTACTAAACTACTGTACACAGTCAGTAGAGGATCCAGTGACTGTGTTGTTAAACCATTGCACTCTGGTTTAACTTGAGTTAAACATTTGCACATGCTTCGCGAATCCCTAAATGCAATACTTCACTGTCTGAATAGCCAGAGGGTGTCTGAAGGAGTATTGAGCAGAAGAGTCTCAGAGGGCTGTGACTGACTGTACATCGCTGAAGGCATTCACCCGGGGGGCGATCCGAAAATCAGAAAAAGGCTGAGGTTTAGATCAGCTCTGGAGGTTAGCTGGCCCAACCCCCTGCTCAAAGCAGGGCTAGCTTCCCGCCTAGATCAGCTTGCTCAGGGCCTCACTCAGCCAAGTTTTTAAGATCTCCAAGGACGGAGATCCACCACCTCTCTGGGCAACCCACCCCAGTGCTCGACGACTCTTGCAGGGAATAATTTTTTTCTCATGTTCAACTGGAGTCGCCCTTGCTGCATCTTGTATCCTTTGTTGTGAGTCCCGTCACTTTGCCTTGAGAAATGGCTTTGTCATTTCTATACCCACCTGTTATTTACTGGCAGATAGCAATTAGATCTCACCTACCATTTCTTCTCCAGGCTGAACAAACCCATTTCTCCCAGAATCTCCTCAGAGGGCATGGGCTCCAGCCTCCTAAACACATCAGTGGCCCTTCACTGGTGGACTTTTAAGCAGAAAAAGGACTCATCTAAAGAGTGGAAACTTTTTCTGAACGTAAAAGAATACATGCATATAAGGAAGAAATATGTGCAAAATGAGATTCGATTTAGCAAGAGAATTACAGGATAACAAAAATCATTCTCTGCAGTTTGTTCTTACCTTGTTGAATGGCCCAAAGAAAACACTAATATATTCAAGGGAAAGGAATCAGCAGATGATTTCAAGCTGGATTGCCTATTACTTCTTTTGAATCTGTCCTCTCTAAGTAGTAATTAATGTATCTAAAAAGAGGAACTAGCCCTTTAAAAAGATGAGGCTGTTCATGCACATAATATTGATGAAAAGGTCTCGGAGACCAGAGAAAGAACAAGATAGAGAATAATGAAATAAGTTAGACCTAATTAAATAAACTAAACATCTTCAAATTAGACAAACCTGATAAACATCATCTAAGGATACCTAGAGAAGTGGCTCCGTCTATCTCAGAAGCCTTAGCAGTCATCTGAAAAACTGAGTTATGGGAGATTAGAGAAGAGCAGATGTCTTTGAAAGGCTGAAAGAGAGGAGCTGGGAAATAATGGAACAATCAGCTTAACTTTAAGGCTGTCAATCTGGCACCTTTCACAAGGTCTAAATTATTTTTATCATAACAATAAAAAATATAAATCCAGATAACCTAAGCTGATTTTGCAGCAATTGATTTAAACTTCACCCCCCCTGCCCTCCCCCTCCCATGAAAATATATTACTAAGGTGTAAAAGAACACATATTTCTAAGGTGCAGAACACTTCAGACCAGCTGAGTGCACTTATCCCTCTACACTTTAAAAAAGGCCCCTCACATTCAAAGCTAGGAAATGATCGGATATAGAAACATGTATAAAAAAAAGGTTTATTATAAACACCATAAGGTGTTTATAATGCAAATGACAGGTTTAAAAACAGAGAACAGACTGACTGAGACTGCAAAACTCGAGGTGGTGCTAAAATGTCCATAGGAGCAATTAAAGATGCACAAGAGAAGTACCAATGTTCGACCATTTTGGCAAGTGGGGGGTTGCTCTCTTTTTGTCCTTGTAAACGGCCATTCAGGAAGAAGGTGTCAACTCATCGTTTCTGTGGATTCATGATTAAGACCCTACAGGCACTAAGAAATTACATTAACAGAAGACAGAGGGAGGTTTCTTCAAAAAAGATGGATATGTGATTACGGGCCACTAACACCCAGCCCCACCTGTTATCTGTGGGAGAAGACGAAAGCTCAAAGAAGTAAGACCTGCTCTTTCCCCTCAGTTCAGAGAGTTTTTTCATCAGTGTGATAGGTAACCTGTTGCAAACAGAGAGACCTGTTAGCATTGCGAGGGCCTTACCCCAAACGGTGTGCATACTCTGCCACCCTGGTTATCCAGAGGCCTCTTAGCAACAGACCAAACCTAAGAAAACACATTATCTTCCATCCATCCTTCTATCATAATTATCCTTTCAGTTAATTATTATTTTTCTAGGAGAGGGAAGAAGTTGGTTGGATTCAACCCTCCTTGGGATCAGAAACTCCTTTATCTAAAATCCTAACCTGCAGGTTTAAGAGGATTTCAAGCTCAGGCGGAGCGCCCTCCTCAGAAATCCAGAGAGGACCTCAGACGAGGGGATAAGAAGCAGTTTGCGTTGCTGTTTCACTGGTACCTTCAGATTGTCCCCAAGAGCAGACCCATTATACATTGACCCAGACAGCAAGACTCAAAGCACTCAAACACTCTTTGCCTGTAGGACATATGTGTGTAGGCTGTGGACAAAGCTGGCGTGTGTAGGCTGTTCCTTTTTTTACCAAGATGTAGTCATGCCCTTTGGCTCCATTCTGTACTGCAGGCAGAGCTCAGAAACATGTTTTCTGCCTCCATGGCCCATATTTCTAGAACAACTTATTGGTCCACCAAGTGGACATCAAGTTCCAGCCCCTTTCTGCATTAAGAGGTAAGTATTTTGAGTCAGAAAAGAAGCTATATATCTTTGCATTAAACATGATCCACCCATTAAATATGATATTTTTTAAAATCATCATTCAAAATAATTCACATTATTTATCACTATGAGTGTATCACTACCTAAAAAGCCTTAAGCAATGATTACTGAAAAATCTTTGCATTTCATTTTATTTTCTTTTTGTATTCAAGAGAACTTTGCACAAAGCTAGTTACATCTTCTTGTTCAGTAAATCGGCACATTTTGCACAGCTGCACAGATTTTTTCTGTCATCAAGAGAAAAGCAATTCGAAAAAATTAGAATATGAAAATGAAGTTATGAGGCACGGAAACCCATCAAGAATATTTTAGAATAATTGGAGTGGCATAAACTTCTTGAAATTTAAAACAGGCATGAAGTAGCCAGGGGTTTGAGAGTAGTGATTATTCCCTTCTAGTTGTTGCTTGTGAGGCTGCACCTGCAGTACTGTGTCCAGCATAGGTCTCCCATTAGGAAATTTGCCAACATACTGGAGAGGCCCACCAGCGAAAGCCCACCTGGATGGTTGGGAGGTTACACAAATGAGGAGGGGAGGGGAGAGCTGGGTTTACGTAGCCGAGAGAAAAGACTGTTAAGGCGGTTTCAGCTGCTGTCTTCAACACCCCAAGAGGCGGTTGCAGAGAAGATGGAGCCAAACTTTTCTCAAGGGTGCGTAGTGACAGGACAAGAGGCAACAGGCAGAAGTTGCAGCAGGGAAACTCCAACTGGGCACATGGAAAAACTTCTTCTCCATGAGAACAGTAAAGGATGAGAAGAGCTTATACAGCCATCCTTAAAGATTTTCAAGACTGATCTGGACGAGGCTCGGATCAAACTGTCCCACCCTCAAAGTTAGCCCTGCTTTGACCAGGGGTTTGGACTAGGTGACCTCCACAGGCCCCTTCCAACCCAAGTCCTTCTGTGTTTCTGTGGTTTTATAATCAGAAAAACTCTCAGTGACCGACTGGCTCCTGACGCACTGTCCCCAGCTGCTGTCCGTAGCAGGTCTTCATCTGCAAGCTCAGACTGGCTCACCTCTCCGCGGCAAGTATGTGGAACCTCCAAGGCTGCCTAACTGAACTTCCAATTCCTGTAACATTTCAAAAATAGCTGCTGAAAACCATCCTTCAGCTCGCTCACCTTGAACCTTTAGGTTACTCACCCCCTGGCTTTATATCCCCCATATCTGCATCCAGCACCATGGGCGTTACTGAGCAGTTTCTGTTCTGTCCTCTCTTCTCCCCCCTTACTTCTGCCTTTTTCTTTGGGTGAAGAAACTAATCAAATGCTGATACATGAGTAAGTGGGTTTCAAAACCATTCTAGGAAGTTTTAATTACACTGGTTGCCATTACATTCATATTTCTTGTTGGGAGATGCCACCATATTTAATCCAATGTTGTAACTTAAGTGTTTGGTTCATGATGCTGTTTGCTACCATGCAGAACCTGCACCTAGGGAATTTCACCCCCTAGATTTTGCATTTGTAAAAATTCAGACGATGGAGAATGAAGAGTTGAAAATGCAAAGTTTTCTACAGGGTAAAATGGCTTTAAAAATCCACTTGGAATATCTCAAACAGACATTTTTAGTATTTCAGGCCATTTCCTCAACTCCCTCTTCACTGCCCCAGAATGTCAGCTGAACATGGGCAGACAACTGGACAGTGTACCAGACTGACAGCTGGCCAGGGAGACATTCAGACCTACGAAGGCAAGAAATCCCAGTAACACAACATGCAGGGTGTCATCTTGTTCACAACAAGTTAGTTGGTGAATTCGAAGCCACAGGAAACGTGAGTTTAGGGGGTGGTTCTCAAGAGCCTCCCCAATAGATTTCCAGGCTCAGGAGACCTGGAAAAGATTCAGGGGAGGCTGCCAGAAGTCTTATTGCTGTGTTCCTAAGGGCACTTATTTTCTTCCAATAAGCTGTTATTTTCCAGAAGAAAAGCATTCTATGACAGTATTTTGTGGACAGATATTTTTTTTTTTTTTAATATCAGAAAGAAAATACTACACTCTCTTTGGTGCTCAGTCATCCTGCTCATGAGCATTTTAATGTGAAATTTCTCTCCTATGATCTTGTTGTAATGAAATGCTGCCAAGGACCTGCAGACTTCCAGAAAACAATTCTGGGTAGGACGCAATTCAATCAGCAGCTATTGGTTTAGGTCCAGCTACAGAGAATCGCAGAAGCACCTCACAAGACTGAGCAACGGGGTGATAAAACAGCAAATGAAACTCAATATAAAGGTGATTTATGTGGGGAAAAACTATGCTAACTTCACGTGTAAAACAGCAGGTTCTCAATTGCTGCTCAGAACATAGTAATGAGGTTATGATAGGTTATTCCACTGAAACGTCAGCTTGATATTTAGTAGCATTAAAAAATGCCAACCAGATGACTGGAGGACAGAACAGAGCTCACACTTGCACAAATGCCACATCCTAAGCGTCATGTGCAGTTCTGGTCCCCCTCAGCTGGAAAAGAACATAAAAACTGAGAAAAGTTCAGAAACATTTGATAAAGGTGATGAAAGGTTTGGAGTGGTCTCCATACAGGGAACAAACAAGTAAGCTTGGACTCTTCTGCTTGGAAAAAAAGATGACAGATAAGGGACATGACAAGAAGACAAAAAATACCAAATGTCCTGAAAAAACTAGTCAGCGATCAGTTGTGCGTCGTCTCTTCTGATGCACGAAGTGAGGATCATCAAACAAAACCATTTAAGCCAAAATAACTAGAAGGAGGTAAAGCTTCACAGAACAGGTCGGATCTGGGGGCTCCCGCCACAGGATGTTACGAGCGCTAAAAGTTCACATGGCCTCAAGGAGCCACTGGCAAATTAATGGAGGAAAAATACACAAAGGACCATTAAACCCAAAGACAACATCTCTGGTCCAAGAAACCCCTGGAGTTTGGGAGAACATTCTGGGCAAGGATCATTGTATGCCTGTGTCATGGTTTGGGCCAGACTGGCCACTCAGGTGGAACGACAGATGGTCTCCCCCACCTCTCTCCGAGGAAAGGTAAGAGAGACAGAAAGAGACTTATGAGTTTAGAAGGAACTACCTCAAACCAGGACCTCCTGCCCCGTTCTCATAAAAGTTGCAAGAATTGTTTTGGCCACTGTTCATATTGGTTTTCCCTTTAGGAACAGGCAAAAGTCCATTGCTAACACACCTGAAAGCCTTTGGGCTACACAAAAAGAAAACCAGGGAGGAGTCAATAATTTCAAGGGATGACAAATGGAAAATGAGCGTGAAAGATGCAAAGCATCAGAAATACAATGAGGAGCACAGGTGAAGCAGGAGTGTACGGGCATGTTCCCGAGGGATGGCTGGAGTTACCCATCCTGCCAGAGCCACGCATGGGTAACTCATTTAAAGAAAAAAAGAGGATTATAGGCAAGTACCCATGTAGCCAACAGCCTGCTTAAATGTATCCGAATAGGAATACTAAGTGCAGAAGTAAGAAACTTAAATTCGTAATACAAGCAGCCACACTATAAATAAACCAGATTTTCCACCAAAAAACAATACTCAGGTTTGTTTAAGAAAGACAGAGCAACAAATCAAATAATTAAATACAACTATGTCTTTGATACAAGGATCAGTGGTAGGGGGTGGAAAATCCACCCGGAGTGAGAGACATGCGGACACCCTATAAGCAACACCACACCTCGAGGGTACGGGCAGCCCTTGGTCCCCCTGAAATGTGCCCTTGCTGGTGCTGGGCACGGGCAGCGAGGTGCCTCGCACCCCTCTGTGGGCTGCAGCTCCCCCCACGCCGTGGTGCGCCACCCGCCCGCCTTTCCTCAACGCCAGCTGCAAAGCAGAGTGGCAAAAACATGGGGTGCCACCAGCGTGGCAGCCGACTTCATCGTGCTGTTTGTTGGGAATAACAGAACAGCTGTTGTATCCGCACCGCTTTGCTGGGGGTTGTTTACAGGGTTTGTCCTGGAGCGAGAGCAGGGCAAGACGGCGTGCCCAGCTCAGCGCCGGCAGCAACACGGCAGGGGCACGCCGATGCTTGGTTTCCAGGAGGGAGTTTTATATTTCACTATATAGTATTAATGAATCAATAACTATATGTTTATATAAAATACACAAAACATTATATATTTTTATAGATTAAAAATATATATAATTTTGTAGCAAACTAAAGTATGAACATTCTAACCAACTTCCAAAGCAATGACTAACATTAGGTAAATACTGAAGAAAAAGCTACGAAGGAGTATCCCATGTGGTGTTTTCCTCCTTTTTCTTTCCAGGTTTTTCAGTCTACAGATTATTTTCTGATGGCTCCAGCAGCTTCTCCTGAGGGCATCTCTAAGCAGAACATAAACAGACTACTCATTTAGATGCAGGAAATTTTTCTTGTTTCCCCTCTATCCCCCACCATCAGTGCAAACATCTCCTGTCCTGTGTTTCTGAAATCCAGCAACGTTAACTAGAGAAATCTCATATTTAATAGGGATTGCTTACAAGGATGGACCTTAATTCGTGAACTTCAAACCCAGTGATTTTTAAGACTCACATTTTCAAACTTAACAAGATTGCCTATCAGGTCTCCTTCGTCTTCCTTTTAAATTATTTGCAGCAATCCATGTTCAAAACCATCCAAGCAGAGGTTCAGCCACCTGGGCATCAGAGCCGCAATAGCACATAGCTCAGCAGAGACAGACAAACAAAACTCACCCCGTTTCATCGGGCTCCCAGACTGGGAAGCTAGGACAGCATCTTCAGCCACTACCTAAAGTTCTGGGCATCTTCCTTTCTGGCAATCAAGGCAAGAGTAACTGGGGCAGAGCAACTGGTGTAAGCAAATGCACAGTATTTAAAAAAAAAATAAATCTGCAGTCTCTGGGTTGGTTTTTCTTTGAGATACAGAGTAAAACTGCTGATCCACACAAAAAAATTAGACTCCCAGTTTCTTGGCTGAAATCTCCCATTTGCACTTGACAGGAAAAAAAAGAACACCAAAAAGCCAAGAGCAAAGCAAAATTTCATAGATAATGCAGGAAAATGGGACTACTCAAAGGATTTAAAATGATGCTGATGTGGGCTCTTATTCTATTACAAGCCTAAGTTATACCCAATTTCAGTCACTTTATGATCCAAGAACCTACTTTTCTTTAGCTTCCAGATAAAAGCTTTCTACACTCATTTTAGTCTGCCAGTGGTAAGCTCAGTCAAAAAAAATAATCAGGACTGTTCATTTTCTATACAGTTAGCTTTTTGCTCATTTAATTGTCTGGATTGTCTATATCAACAAGTATTCTTATCAGCTTAACTTGTCATAAAATTGTATCCTTAGCAGAGCCACTGACTGAAGTGAAGCTCAAACTGCTGCTCAGGGACATCAGTAGATACAGTAACAACAGGCACAATTTAAAACAAATTCTGGTTTCTTCAACGTAAGTTTTAACACTTGACCTTCTGATAATTTATGGAGATCATTAGAGCATAAAAAGATGAGATGGATTAAAATCAGTCATCCTCAAGGTTGAGTACTGCAGACTATGATGGTGATGAGGGCTTAAAAATGGGTCTTCCACCCTTCTTCCATTTAAAATGCACAGTACGTCAGAATAAAAGCAAAGATATGAAAATCAATGCTTAGTTTCATGCTTGAAGTTTCAAGTTGCTACAATTTTTTTCCTTATATACTTCAACAATTAAAAATTATACTTTGCATATACCTCCATGCAAAAGAAAATTCTGCGATGCTGCTCTTCAGCCTAAGGAGCTGCCAAAAAAAGAACCTGTCCAATCACAGTTCCCGATTCAAAGAACAAATTCAAACCTTAGCAAAATACAAGGGCAAGAACTGATTTTTTTATTAACCTATTTTACGGACTCTCAAGAGGAAAATGAGTCCTGTTGATGGTTCTTCACTGCATGAGACTAATATCTTATCAGAGGACATGGCATTATTTCACTTTTATGTCTCTCCCTCAAGAATACTCCGTTTGACGAAGTAGTTCAAGGGCAGGCATCAGAATGTCTGTTGTAGCAAGCTACAGCAAATGGATCCAAGCCACATTAGGACTTCATCAGTAAAAATACACATAGTAAAATTTAATTTGACAAGAAACACAAATATTTGCATCATCATGGTCCTAGCGGAGGACAATACCACTGCTCACTTTCCTTTCAGGTCAACTCTATACAAGTACAAACAGTATTGCTGAAACTAAGCCACAAAGGATGGAATTAATATTATAAGGTTCTGAGGTAGCCATATAATATATTTTTTTTTTAAAGTCAGATTAAGTAAATTACCCTTTTGGGTCTAAATAACCTCTTTTAAACATCTACTATACAACAATATATATACCACCACACTTTTTTTTAATGATTATTTCAACTATAAACAAGTATCTTGCAAAAATTAGAGATGACTCCCATTTGAAGAAATGACAGAGAAACAGAAGACTGCAGTAGATTTGAAGGACAGTCACAGACTATTAAACAGGGACGTTTTAAGATATAAGTTCAAGGCATGCTCAGCATACCTGAAGATCTAGTTAAGGACATTTATTAGCTGTGCCTGTCAAGCAATTCACCACTCTGGAGAAAAATCTCAGACATCAGTCTCTGGCAAAATGCATTCTGTGGGTGTTTTTTTTTCCCCCGGACGCTGTGCACGGTTTATTTTAAATAAATGTTAACCAGGTTGTTAGTTAGATATCCTCTGTGTGCATTTGTATGCATACTCATACTGATTCCCTTATCCATTAAAGAACCCACGTAAGCAGTAATCAGATTAGGTGGTAAGTGTGGTCAGAAATCTTAAGAGGAAAAAAAAAATGTTTTTCTAGAACTTGTGTGCTTTGAATGAAACCCCACTTTTTTCTTCTGAAGGAATTCCTGACCAGTTACACAGGCAGTTCATTTGTACATATCATTATTCCATTTCAAATACGTTCTTTAGATTTTACTGGTGCATGGTCCATTGCCAGCAACAGACACACAAGCCCACCAGTAACACGGAGCTTAAAATGGTAAAAAGAAGACACACGTGAAGAGAAATCTCTTTATAATTTTCATTTAAAAAATAAAATAGGCGAAACTTTAAAAGAGGAACATCCCATTCCAACCGAAATTTTAAAATATACTTCAATGCTAAATGCAAAAGTCTGGATGTGAGCCTCATAGAAGCTGCCAAGTAATAGAGAAAGAAACTTAATCTTTCACATTACTTGTATCCGTGTTGTTGCTTTCCTGGTTTACATGACTGTTGGCATTTTTACTAGATTGATCTAAATCCTCAATTTTATTTTCTACTTCCATAGCACTGCTTTCCACAGGACTGTGGGAAGATTCTTCACCTATTTCCGCTTCCATTTTTGTGACTAAATCATGTTCTTTATCTTCCACATCCATTCCTTCTTCTGTTTGTGCCAGCCCATGTTGAACAACTTCTGACGTTTTACTTTCCGATTCCTCCTCTTTCCTCTTTGCTTTAAACACTTCAACTCCCATCATCCTCAGGTAATGAAGTCTCTCATTCTTGGGCACAAAGGCACGGAGTGATGTCTTTCCTTGCCAACCACACAGCACTATAGGACACTGAAGATCATCAGGTTTTCTACAAACAAGCAGTTATGTTCGGTCAACTATGAGAAAGTTAATCTTTGAAACTTAATTTTCTAGCCATACCCTGATAAACAAGTGCACAATCTTTAGTAGTAAATGAATTTTATAACTATTTGTAGAAGATGCAAGTACATTGGTCTCAACTTCAATATCTAAACAGGTACCTGCTTGTTTACAAGCAAGCAAGCCAATAAAAAAAAAGCGCTCAATGCCATTAAACTTCTGCAACGGGCAAACTAATTTTCTGGCTCTGGTTTCAGAACTAATATAAGCAACAGCACGATGAAAGTTTACATTTCAGAAGCACTCAAGAGCTTCTGGTACTGCTTTGTCAACAAAAATGAACAATGAAAAAGTTTAACTTTTTCTATTCTAAATCCTGGACCTCACAGGGAAACAACCAACCAACCAAATCACATACAGTGGACCTCTGGCAGAACTATCAGCTCTCCTTTACAAAGCTAAATCCTAAAATTGTTTTAAGAATACATAGGCAAGGTAGCTTCTTTCTTTCTCTATTATATTCTTTGTATGTTGAGTTGACCTCATTGCATCTCTGTGCCTCCACTTTTTTTTTGCTGAGTGAAAATAAATTCTTGTCAGAGTTTTAAAACCGTGTAATGGAAAGCAACACATCTACTTACTCAGGGTCTGGGTCGTACTTCAGAACTATACTTCCCATCGCTACAGGGAAGGGAGGTGGTGGGGGAACAAAATCAAAACAGATGTGTTACTTGGTACAGTGTTAAAATGATTGTAATTTGAAAATGTTCAATAAAACAAGTTTTTAGACAACCACACAGCATGAGCTCATTAGCAGTTATCTACATCAGTACAGTAAACTATAGACAATACCAGTTTTTATTCTTTTTTTTTTTCCCTTAGACCAAGGTATTTATATAGTTACAAAAGCAACTGCCAACCCTGCCCTCTCCCAAACCCCACACAAACAAATAAAAATACAAAACCACATAGTGGATTAATTTACTCAGTGAATCTAGCAAGGAACTTTTACTTAATTAAAATGAACATAAGAGTATGCCAGCCCAAACTTTAGAAAAATTGTTCTTCCCATTTTGCCTCATCAAACACTGAAGTACAAGGACCAGTGACGACTTGGAAATAAAACAACATAAACAAAAGACTGAAAACCAGTCTTCATTTCTTCAAGCATCCAGCATACAGGGAATAAAAATTTAATATGAGTAGACATTGCTCCCCATATACAATCTGAACAATTATATTTGATACATAAAATCATAACAAACAATTGCATACGACAAACAGTTTTAGCTGGAGCACTAACAGGCACAAGGATCAGTGACACATAAAATCTTTGTTCATCAGATATTTTAAATGCTGCCTTACAGCATTGTTTCACACAAGTCACAAGTTTGGCAACTATTCTGTTCTCTGGAGTTCATAAACCTTAATGGCTGTGATCAGAAAGGACTACAGTTTCTAGTAGCACACTGGGTTTCAGTAATGCTTACTTACCTAATTAACAAGTATATTTAAGATAAATTTAGCCAAAATGTTTAGCAAACAGTTTATGCGACCGGATTTTCATAGTCTTCTGTGTACTGTATAATAATAATTTTGTCATAGCACAAATTAGAAGGCTTACCCATGTCCTTGACTTTCTTCTGTGTTTCACTGCTGAATTTACTTAAGAATGGATTTTCCTGGGTTAGCAGAATTTTAACATCTTCTATGCAGACATTTATAATCCTTGCATGAATGAATGGGTACAGAGTATAAATTCCCTGTTTAATAAATAAATATAATTATTTAAAAATGCAATCTCTACTGCCTGAAGTAAAAAAATGTTAAAAACAGTATGTCCTTTAGCTAATATAGGAAAACAATTTTCACATTTTAAAACCATACTGAAAATGCAAGTTGCCATTAGTCTGACAAAGTTAACGCCAGCTGTGCTATAGGCTCTAGAGGAAACCAGTTATCTCCTTCGAAAATACAATGCTATGTAATTACCTCTTGTGCTAATCTGAACGCACATCCGAACTGTTCACCATCACTGTTGCGAGACCAGACTTTTATCCCTGTGTTAATAACCTGCAAACAGCAAAGCCAATAAGCATCATTAAGGAGTATAAACTCTAAATTATCACTTCGAACTTTGTTCTTCCTCAATTGTTTGACTAAAAGGAGGAAGAAAGGATAATTCCACCATAAAGTTTGTTCATTTGTGCTGGACACTGAATTAAATTTGTGTGAAAATTCATTCAAGGGAAAAAGGAATTCCCACTATCAAAACATAGCTCTCTCTCAACATAAACACCTTTTACTCCTTTCCATGTTGAAAACTGAACACTATGAGGAAGGCTTAGTCTTAAAATGAGGGCGATGAACTACTAAGATCTAATTTTAATTTTAGTTTGAGTAAGAAATTTCTGGGTGATTCTGGGAAAGCCAATCAAGGACACGATTTTTAAAATGCACAAGTGTTTTAATATTAGAACACTATATGCTTTGTGGTACTCAGAGTGTCACTGCCTAATATAATGCACCAGTTTCTTAAAATTTTGTCAATTATGTAGCCATTTCCTGCATGTGGGATAAAAGGATAATTATTTATCCATCTCAAAGATCTGTTGCAAAGATGTAATGAATATCCTTGGAAATGTTCATGATTTGACTGGATGACACACCAAACCATATCTGATCTGGCTTTGAAGTTAGCCCTGCTTGGGCAGGAAGGAAGCTGGACTACATGCTCTTATTCAAACTTAAATTATTCACCAACTTTTAAGACAAATCTTTAGCATTTACAAGGCATTTTCCACGGGGAGTCATATGAAACAAATTATTATTTTCCCTCTAATTCACAGAAATTACTTCTTATCCCATTATCATTCAGCTTAACAACTTTTCAAAATATTCAGTTGTTTAAATTACTTTGAAACAATGTCCCCATGTAACACAGCCAGCTAATAATTCAGCTGAAGTTATCCATTATTTTTGGTAGGCTTTCAAAGCTCTTAATATTTTTATAATTAAGGGGCTCATAAATACAACAGTGTCAATGTAAACTTGTGAAGGCACCAGAAGACCAGATAACAATGCTGGTACACACACAGCAGTTACATATTCTCCTCCTCTATTTTTATGTTTCATTCCGTCTGCCAAAAAACATTCTGATTTTAATCTTGAAGACTGGTATTTACCTCTCAGAGACAACTCTTCATCTCTTTAATAGAGGAGGGATAGAGAGGAAAACACTCATTCAGACTTTAAAAAAAAAACAACATAGGCCTATCAGAGGGCTAATCCTCTATATAAACAATAAGCTTGGCAATAAAGTTCAAGCAGTCATCCGCTAAAGCTTATGATCTCCGTTGTGAAAACCTTAAGAGATGAACCATACCTTCATCTTCTCACTGTTGTTCAGCAGCACGTTCCTTAGCTCCTTAGAAACCATGTACAGCTGTCTCTTCTTTCCTTCTTGAGTTCGAGTTAGTAAATTCATCTTGGGAAATGATGGGTCCAATGCATAAAACTTCCTGTGGCCATAATACTTGTTTTGATTAACTGAACAATAAGATTACATACTCAAAAGGCATGGGTTAGCCCATTTTCTTGAGCTATCTCTGCAAACACTTAACACTTTGGCTCCAGAACACAAAGATTAGACTTTCTAAGATGTATGTTACCTGAAAAGCCAAGCTGTCATAGACACTAAGATATACTCAAAAATTTCTAGTGCAAACTATAGTTGTCTATTTTCATTTAAGAACAGTTTAAGTGTTCAGAAGAGGGGGACCTGGTGCAAAGTTAGGGAAAAAGCTTTATGTATGACCAACTAGACCCATCTTTTGTGATGTACTGAATTACTAATATTGCTGAACTACTAGAAATCTTCATGCCAGAACAGAAACATCTTTTTTTCTTACTGGATAGGAAGGAACAATGGATCATCTTCAGGGAGAAACACAAAAGGGTCTTCTTTAAAACCAAACAACTTCATTTTTTTAGATGGTGGTGGTCTAAAAAGAAAATACCATTGCATTGCCAATTTTAGTAAAAGTACTTGGTTTAAAATAAGTATATTCAGTTCATTTAGTCAACACTTGCCTTATGGTAACAATAATATGCCAATCAGAATACTGACATTTTCCTGTGCTTCACCAAGACAACACTACCCAAAACTAAAGTTCTTAAAATGAGGAAGCGAAAGCAGTGCTTGAAAACAGAAACCACAAAAACAAGTAAGCAGATTTCTGAGGGAGTAATTGTGGAGACAGGAAAGACCTTCCAAAGGTTAACTTCTTAAAGTAGCTTTTTCCTTAATGAAGAAGAAAGGACTAACAGACTTTGCAAATGCTAATAAGAAAAGTTATTTTCCTAACTTGCTGATATGCAAGACAGAAGATGTGGAAACGCACGACAACTAAGCAAATTCATTAATTCCTCTTGATTGACTTCTAAATGAGTCCAATAACAAAAGAACTGTAGAATACTGAGCAATTACGAAGCTGTCACAGGACAAATACTTAGACATGGTCTCTTACCCACAGACTCCTTCCTTTTTGCTTTGCTCAGTGTCTGAATTCTGCAATTCCTGCATTTTCTTTGACTCTTCATTTTCAGCAACTGTTGGTTCTTCAGCAATACATTCGGAACCATTATCTGAATTAGCTGCTGTCACTTCAGTATCTCCTGTTCTTTGGGGTAATTTCTGATGAACCTATTTCAAATTATAGTATTTTTAACAAAGCAAAAGCAGTACCTAACTTGTAACAAAAGGTACCTATGTTCTCTCTTTGCATGTGCTTAATTCTTATCAATTTATATGTAAGTGCTTAAACAGATCAATCTAGGGAGTTAATCCGATTACTAAGTCAAGATACCATCGTAAATTGCATTTACCTCTAGTACTGATCTGGGTAATTTCTTACCAACTGTCCAAGAAAGCTATTTTCATACCATTTACAAATTCATGTTCAAGCACTCAAAGAGAAGACTATTTTAAGTCAGGATCTGCTACTTTCCTCCTAGCACTCAAGGTGACACACACATCCTGCTACTGCACCGTTTCTGTAAGAGTGCTACAACGTTAAACTTTGAACAGCATAAACTATTCGGATGACACTTGCTTCTGAATGAATGCTTTTTCCTTACTGCCACATACATTTTACTCATAAGGTGTTCTAATGAAGCAAACCAAATACACAGAAACAGCTGAAAGGGATTCACACAAGAAGTTTCTCTCAAAGATATGAACAATCTAAGAGATCAAATAAATCATGTCAACTTAAAATCCTGTTGACAGGATTTTAAAGACAATTGGCAACAAATGGATTACAGTCAGATAGCTGAAGCTGCTGCTGCTCCTAACAGTTTTACATCCATTCCCTCTGCTGCTGATCTGCTAGACTAATCTGCTAGTGAATCACTCCTGAGCAACCAGCCACAGAGTAAGATAAACTGAAATCAGAATTAGCTTACAACACAGCAGAAAAAGCCTTCGGCAGAGGGACCATACACAGCTGAAGGAAGCAACAGCTTTAGCGACCCAATCTAATCTGCTTCTGTAATTCTTTCAAAGCCTCAATTTTAGGTTCAAGTTTTATCTTGCTATTTTACTATGATTTCAAAATTCCCTTCCTCTTTTTTTTTTCCCTATTTTAAAAGGAGATTAACTTAAAAAAATTTTAAGTTCTTAAGGGATTTAGGAGTTTATTTTTAGTTGACACACTGAACTATAACTGAAGGGCAGATACAAAACAGTTATAGTATGTTTTCTATTACATAAGCTTTCAAAAAAAATCCAGAGACATTATTAAAAGTTAACACTTTAGCTCTTTTAAATGACGGTACCTTAGGCTGGCGTTTATTCCATGGCATTGGAGATTTTTTTATTAACACAGCCACAAAGAAACCTCCTGTGTTCTGGTGATGTGGCAATATCCTAAGACTAGGGGAAAGAAAAAATGTTGCAGTGTATTCATCATCACTATTCAGGCTCTCACAAAGTACTAGAAGTGTCACATTTATATTTACTTTCAGGGTAGACTAAGTATTCCTAGTAGGATTGTGCAGATTTAATTTATCAAGCTAGAAACAGGATCTAAAATAGAGCATTCTGGCAAAATAACTTGCATCAGTGCAACGCATTCATTTCACCATTCACATCTAAGCTTTAATGACTCATTTCTAAACACTATTTTTAGAATAGCTACGGAAAGTCTTTCATAGAAAATAAGTCACACTGTTAAAATGTTAAAGTTTTACATATTTTTCCAGTAATTTGGCTATGTATCTCTATTGGGTGCAAAGAATTTGACCTGTTTGTGTGAGTACTTATTCCTTGTAAGCAACTTCCAATAATTACTCTCAGTTCACTGGAATTTAAATATCGTGTACTGCCATTACACATGAAGCAATCAAAATATACTCACACCTACAGAAGCAAAGGTTTATACTGCAACACATTGCTAATCTGACCGAATTATAATTTGCCTACCACCATACAAAGTAACCATCAAAAAACCTCATAAAATCCACTCTGAGGAAACTTACCAACGCTCTAGATTCATTGCCTTTAGCTTCTCTTCATCTTTTATTGGAAACATAGTGGGACGTATTTGTGTTTGTCTATTTGAAGGCACATCTTTCCACTCTTCAAACCACTGTCCATCTTTCAGCATTACCTTCAAAGAAGTAAATATAAATACTGTGAAGAATACAGGTCACAATTTTACAAATTTTAATTAAAACACTTTCAAACCAAGGTTCAGGTACCAAAAAGAGGAGTTATTTTCTGGCATAGTAAATAAGTTCTTTAAAGTGTACTGTTCCTATGTGCATTTTATGTGTGCATTTAAAAGCAGGAGATTCTTGCCAGCTGTACCTCTTTGCTCCACTTTTTATGCTTCAAAAAGTGTGCAGTCAAGTCAAGACTGGTGCAGACTCAACTGCAGCGATCTCTGTTAACCTTTCAGAACATACAGAACACCAAAATCCAAAGGAAGGACAATGGTAGAATATACAAGGTTAGTAAACCATCAGATTTAGGATATATTACTTCTTTTTCTCCATGAGACTGGCTTTGAACAATTCTGCTATAGGCAGCTTCCCAGCAGTACACAAAGGAAAAGGGCTACTGCAGTCTAGTAGAGATTAGAAATGAGGAATCCCAGTTTCGTTACACAAGAAAGATCTACGAGTGCAACACAACAACTTGGTGTCGTGGTTTAGGCATACAGCCCATGACACAGCCCTACATAGATCATAGGTAGAGATGTTTTCATGGAAAGTTACTGAAGAATCATGTCCCCATGAATTTTCTGATGTCTGTATCTTTACCCAGGACTCAGAACACATCTATAATTCCACTCTAAGATACTGTGTGGACATAACATTACCTCATCCCAGCTAAGGGTCAAAGCTTTTGAAGGACTCTTAAGATACAAGCAGAAGGTTAGAGCCACAGTTCTTGTCGCAAGGCATTTTGAATGCTCTTTAAACAAGAATACCACACTGGAAAGAAAAACAGGGAAAATTTGACTTCAGAACTCTAGACACCTGGTTCTGTACTGGACTCTAAGGCTGTAAGAAAGGTCACATCTAGGAATGTGTGGGGCAAACGCATAAAATTTATGACTGAAATGAAGGCCTATTTTTGCTGTTAAAGCAACAAAATAGAGAAGTCACAATGATGCTGACTTCGGGATTGGAAAGTACAATGAACTGTTTTCATACATCTCGCTGTGATTGACTTGAAGGTTTAATTAAGTATTCTACTGGAAACTGAAATATAAGATTTATCTAGATTACAATTCCACTAAGAATGTTAGAACATAGACTTCAGCATCATGAAGTCTGGCATTTCTCAGCCACGGATCAGATCACACCTAAAATATTGGGCCTTTGCACATTCCCGAAACAGAAATGACTGCACTTGCAGAATTAGTATTTCAAGTCCAAATATGCTACATGTTATATTGCTAGATGGAGACAAGATGGACTGCGATTCTGAACTGCTCTTCCTTGAAAGTCATGAGTTCAGCTTGAGAGAAACAACCAGTGGGACTGATAAATAATTGGAAATGCAAACAAGTCTACAACTCTTTTGGATTTACTAGAGTAACTGCCCAGCAGCTGTGCTCTGTTCAGTTTTGGTTTACCAGCCTAACCACATAATGTAACTGGTAGAATGACAAAGCATGAAAGAACATGCCGAACTCTTCTCTATTGCATATTTCACTAGCCTCTTGTTAGGGTAGAATAAAGACTAAAAGTGTTGCAGAAGTATATTAGCAGATCTGGAGTTAAAAAGGTTTATTCCTTTAAGACTCTTAAATAATTAGTTTGAGTTCACTCATCGTCTGGCTTAAGGAGAGAGTACCAAATGCTATTTTCAAGCACCTAAGTGTCCCTTGACCAAAATCTTATTTTTATTTTGCTGTTTCCAGAGATTTACAGTCAACTGATGTTCAGGAATATTCAACGTAATCACTAAGTCACAGAGCTCCCACTGAACAGATGTTTCACCAGGAAACAAAAGACTACACCAAGTAAAACCAGCACCAAAGCAAGAAAATACATTCAATGACAAGCTAGCCAATGAGGCATGAAAAAATACAGTAGCAGCAAATAAGGGCTGAAGAAAGTCTTGCAAAATTTCAACAGAATTTATTAGCCTACTTTTCAACATACCCATTAGGGAGATTTATATTTCAACTGCAAACACAGAAACAAATGTTAGAGGGAATCACAGAATGGTCAGGGTTAGAAGGGACCTCTGGAGATCATCTAGTCCAACCCCCCTGCCAGAGCAGGGTTACCTACAGCAGGTTGCACAGGACGGCGTCCAGGCGGATTCTGAATGTCTCCAGAGTGGGAGACTCCACAACCTCTCTGGGCAGCCTGTTCCAGTGCTCTGCCACCCTCAAAGTAAAGAAGTTCCTCCTCATGTTAAGACGGAACTTCCTACGCTCAAGTTTGTGCCCGTTACCTCTTGTTCTATCACTGGGCACCACTGAAAAAAGACTATTCCCATCCCCCGGCACCCTCTTTTTAAGTATTTGTAAGCATTAATAAGATCCCCCCTCAATCTTCTTTTCTCTAGACTAAAAAGACTCAAGTCCCTCAGCCTTTCCTCATAAGAGAGATGCTCCAATCCCCTAATCATCTTTGTAGCCCTCTGCTGGACCCTCTCCAGCAGATCCCTGTTCTTCTTGAACCAGGGAGCCCAGAACTGGACACAGTACTCCAGATGCGGCCTCACCAGGGCAGAGTAGAATACAATATACTCTCAGTGATCTTTATATATATATGTTGTAGCTGTGTACAGTACCAAAAAAAAGTAAAATTAAGATTACAGAGTTATGCATTTTACATTTATCCTTCAGGTAGAAGCATAAAATTTAAACTTTTGGAACTGTAAGAAGAAATAAATGAGCTAGTTTCTAAACTATATTTCCAACGGCAGAACATAAGCAAATCTTTATTCCATGCATCTTGCTCATTACCCTAGACACAGGCATAAACTTGCAGACTGGCATTGCAAGAAACTAGTGAAATGGTGAAAGAAGAGAGAACAATCAATGGCATTGCAAAGGCACACGCTCGTAATTAAAATTTAATCAGAACTTCTTTCCCTATTACCAGGATGGCCTTCTAGTCTTCATGATTACACTCTTAACAGGAAGCTGAAGAAGCTTTAGGGTTTTTCGCCCCTCCCTACTAGTCTGTTTCCAGAATTGAAATCACATAAGGCCCACAACAAAATACAGGATTCTATTAATATTCTAGGATTATTCACATCACTGCAGGTTTTATAGCTTATTTCCAGAAAGAGTTTAACAGCTTTTACTTCCAAATGATTCAAGTGGACCAGCTCAAGAACTGTAGAATCTAACACTCACAGACTATAAAGACAGAGGAGGAGGGATAACTTAAAAAGTGACTGAAACCGTGTTGCCATCTACAGGCCACATGCGCACAACAGAAAAGAGAATTATATTAAGAAAGTATAGGAGACAGAGCAAAGAAAGCTAGAGGAAAATAGGAGAGCAGAGGAGGAGACAAGAACTTACTATCAGAAAGATTTTTAGCCCTCTCCCCTATAATGCTGTATTGTCTAAAACTCTAAACAGCAAATCATTACCATTACTTCAGCTTAATCTAATGTTTTGAAATGTTACACTTCAAAATTTCCCTATTTTAACACTCTATCACAGACCAAGAACTTCACAGAAGTATCAGGCAAGTACCTTCCATTTTGTAATTCCTGGCATCCTCTTCAAACCTGGTAACTCAGAAGAGACATCAGCAAGTTCTAAGGCACCTGAAATCCCAAGAATAAATATTCTTGAAAACAGAATTTGAGAGCTGTGTTCCAAATTAGCATTTATAGAAATAGTTTCCTTCAAATTTTAAGACCATTTTAAACCTTTCAAGGAACAAAATGTTATACAATTACTACAGTGTAAATTATCAAGAAAGATGGTAAGAACTGTTCATAATAACTACAGACGTTTGCAAGCTATAAATTAACTAAAATATAATGGTTAGATACTTTTTGTAGCAAGCTGCAGAGAGTAATACTCTACAGCCTGTATCATTAAGCATCAGTGCTACAGGCAACGCAGTCATGCTTACTCAGTATTCAGATGTACTACACTGATTAAGTAATTTTCAGAGAAGTACTCTTTTGGGATGAGTAAGCCTTTTAAAAGGCTTGATATATTCTCATTTTGTGGATTTACAATCTTAATATATTCCAGTGAGAGAGGAAAAAGAATTTGTTATTTTTTAAATTGAAAAGCCCAAACTGTTTAAAAGTAAGGTAAGTACTCTCAACCTAACAGGACAAAAGGCTATGGGCCTAAAATATGTCAGATTACTACAAGAAACATCAACAGAGTATAATTTAATCTACTGCCAAGTCCAGAAAGAATGATATAAAAAGTTACTGTTTAAATAGTTAATCTCTCTAGAGAAGAATAACCTTAAAACTTCTTTTTTGTGATTCTGAATATTTAGTTATTTAACAATTATGTAGTCTTTTCCTCAAGCTGTACGCAATTTATCAAGCTGTTCTACATGACTAACCATTTAGTCTTACAGTGACAGCGTAAGCAAGTCTTTTAAATAAATGAAAAAGTGACACATGAATTCATATACAGATTCCAAAAATGACATTTCAAATCTGATTAAACTTGATGTTTGCGTCTGTCCTTTGGATATTCCTGCCTACCTACAGCATGACTTCAACTGATGCCTCAGGACTATATCAGACTGATCAGACACTAAATAGTTTGTCAGAAGTCCTACAATTGCCAGCAGAGAAACATGGTACCAAAGTGCCTCTTCCTTACTCCTTCAGCCCCAAGGGGAACACAATCTCTGATCTGCTCCACAAGCAGCAGTGTAACACAGCACTAGGAACTAAGTTAACACTAAAGAACCAACAAACCTTCCGGACTGACCTGAGCAAATCCTTGAGGTCCAATGCCCCTTGCAGACCACTGCACTACCTCACCCTTCTTTAGTTTCACTTATGTTCAAGCCCCAAGTATAACGTTCACTTGCTGGCATACACCATAGCCTCCAAATAAGCCTCAAAATCCCTCTGGTGGGCAGAGACAAGATCTAAATGTCACAGCCAGTCAAGATCCTTACTTCCAAGTACTGAATTTGCCCCAGAGGCTGCAATTGTTAGCTTCTGTTAACATCCGTACTGCTTCATGCTCCTATCCAAACTAGTCCTTACTGCTTTCCAATCTTGCCATCATTAAACTTAACTCTGATGTACTACAACCTTCAATAAGTCAAGCATACTATCATTTACCGGAAACATGTCTACGTTATTCTCTCACTCAGTCTGCCAAAGAAACTACTTCTAAATAAAAATGTCCTTTGAGCGGAAATTAAATAGTCGTTTCTTAATTATCTGCAGGCATTTTAGCTAAACTGCTGTTTCAGAGACAATGAAATTTCATGTGTAATTTGGGGCCAGAAAAGCAACTGGCACAAAGACAACATTACACAAAACAGGCTACTCTACTTCCAGAACCAGCTCAGCTCCAGGAGCAATACAGCTCCTTCTGCTCTGTACAAGGCTCAACTTAACAAAGTCTGTGGAACTTTTCAAGCAAAATCCAATTAAATGTCTCCAAACTTCAGGTTAGTGACTCAGAAAATACACTGTCCATCAGCTCAAGACCAGAAATTTGGGCTACTAAGCCCTACTATCACAAACTGATGCAGTGCAGCTTCCCAGCTCATCTCAGTTTTTCCACCTATTGTTACTTCATATGATGGAGACTTAACAGCAACTTAAGCAAGCCTTCATATGCAATTCAAAAGCGTAAAAAAACCCCATGAGCTTAAAGACATTAAAATTCCAAGCATGTCAAAATGTGGGTCAAAGGATGCTAAAGGTATCAGTGACTCTCACCTACTGCTGCACAGTAACATTCCTCTAACTGCCTGAGTACATTCTGGGCTTTTTACTCCTACAGCATACAACAGTAATGTCCCATGCTGTGTTTTCCAAAGAAAATACAAATGTCAGACATGGACTCCAACCAGTGGAATCAGTTAGCACAAGGCAGATGACACAGACTGAATTCCATTGATCTGTAGAAATCTTCTGCGCATCATTAACACAACTTCTTCGGGTTTTATATTCACACCAGATTTAGGCTCATTTAAGAAGACTGCTGATATTGACACCAGCGAAATTCTACTGGTACCAAAAAATTGCTGCAGTTTTGCATACTAGGAGCATGTTACCTACACTAAGCTTATTACTGGTACTGTTATACACACATCCTTTTTTTCTGCTGAGAAAAAAAAGATTTCCCCACTCCGGCCAAGCTCGCATTCTCACCTTGACTCTTTTCCAGCAGAGATGCGATCACAGCTTCATTTTCGATAGGATTCAACGAACACGTAGAATATACCATTCTCCCGCCTTCTGCCAGCTGTTCAACACCACGGGTTGCAATTCTTAACTGCAATCTAACAGAACACTCTTGGTCTAGCCAGGTATCATTCAGGAACCAGAAAGATTTGCCATCATATTTTTTACATGTGAAGCTATATTACAGACACATGACTCTCCACGGACTAAGCCAGCACTTACTGAGTTCCACAGCTGTCACCAGTACACAAATTAAAGTCAGTTTTAAACTAAGTCAGCTTAGAGCAGTCTACGCTGCAGAAACACTCACAATTACACCTATTAAAACAGCAATTAGGTCAAACGTTAACACTACTGCATGATAACTTTTAATATAACATTCTGTATTTTGTTCTTTCTAGTGCCCCATCAAGTTTATAGCAAAGTACTCAACACTAGAAAAATAACACCCCAAAACCTGACTCTTCCCCTCCAAAATCTAGAGTTAAAATGAGGAGCGATCTGACTATTACAAATGTTACGGACAACACAGCTTAGCTAGCGTTGGCCTTCTTAGGAAAGTATCACTGAGCTGGATCACCAGCTTATACCCTACCTGCATACTTACAACTACAATAAAACCTGCAATTACGAATGAGTTACCAAGCAGTAACAAGTCACCACAGGTCAGCTGAGTCACAGTAACTGACAGCATTCCCTGCTTGTTACAAACGCACAGTAAAATGTTCTAAGCTTTTTCATCTGTGTTTAAATTACTGGGTTTTACCACGTGCCTGCACTATGCCAAGTACTCATTCACCATCAGTTAACATAAATTGGTCTCAGGTAACTGAAACCGTTTATGTATGATCTCTAATATTCCAAAGACTTTAAAACATTACTATTAAATTTTGCAAGTTTCTGTATTTTCCAAGAGTATTTTACCTGCCTAAACGCTAAGAATCCCAACCAAATTATTTGTTCCCTGTTTTATTAGCTACCTTGTCTAAATTAATTCAATGAACAATATTCATAAGAATACAAGCAATTTAAATTCACACACTCCACTCCTCACATCTGAAATACTACACTTTGAATAGCACATCAGTTCTTGATTTGAGAGAAAAGCAACTCTTAGTCTCTGCTTTGTCATATATTAACATGTGAATGCATGCACATGTTAAAGATATGGGAAAAGGAGGAGAGAGAAATGAAAGGAGCACAGATGTGTAATAAGCATTTTTACCCATGGAGCTGCAAACTGTTTTGTGTTGTCCACTTCTTCCATACATCAATGTTTTTCCTCATGGTTCCATCTCCACTGTAACAGAGGTTGAACTGATTTGTATTATTTGTGGGTAAAACTCATTTCATATCCAAGTCACTTATAACAGCAAAAAATTAACAGTCCCTCTCCCATGTTAACTAGTTCTCCTACGCTGTAGCATTTGTTTCTACACTGTCTTTGTATTTCAGTATCCTGAGTGTAAGTTTGAAATTTGAGGCCCTTCAGCTGACCAAATTTAAGTACCACTTGGAATGAAAAAAGTTCACCTTGATTTACCTAAGACAGTTTAAGGGATTCGCCTGGTTTAGAACTTACTATAAATCATAACTCATAAAGCAACTCAAAAAGCATAACTCAGTAACAGAAAAATTCTAGCACTGCACTTAGTACAATAAAATCTGTGTATTGAAGATTACATGCATGATACCTGCAGGGGACATCACACAAAATCCTGTCGTAGAAGAGGACTTCTTTTCTTCCATCAACATCTATTTGTAGATTAGGAATGCTGGAGGCATCATGATTTACCACCATGATGCACGGACTGTTTAATCTCTTAGCCTGATGAACCAGCAAATAGCAGCGCTTGTTGTCAACATCATTAGCAATTACAAAACCCTCTGGGAACATAAAATATTGGGAAGATGCTTTAGTATTCAACAGCTAAATAATTTTATATGGTTTAGTGCCTTACCTTCAAAGCTGTATAAATCTTTCACTAGAGATCTTTACTTAGAAGACTGCTTATGAATAGAGGACCCCTTACTGTACATAAAGTAACATAAAGTATGTGTCAAATATAGTCTCAAGAGTTCTAGCTTGCATGCAGTGGCAATAAGACACAACCAAGGGTCCTTCAACTTTTCACTCGCAAAGTAAAACACTTGTAACAGAGAAAACCTCCACTGCCACTGAAGACAATCTCTGTACATCAGGAGACTTTCAGTAGGACACAGAAAGAATCCACTCCCCCTAACTTCACCATTTCTATAGGGAGTATTTTCTGTGAGCATCTAACTGAAAGTGAAGATTCTGAAGCTTAAAAAAAAAAGATAAATATCACGACCATTTTAAGGCTAAAGCAACTTAATCCAGCGTTTGCAGCATACCACTAAAACACAAGGGCTCAAGGGCCACATCTACTAAGCAAACCAGATTTATATAAAAAAATCAAGCTCTAATCACATCTACTGTAGTCTGAACTGTGAAGATATATATATAATCCATCTCCTTCCTTCCTTCAAGCCAAGGAAGCCCACAAAGTTTCAAGGAAAAGGTGGGATACTTCCCATCTCATATCACTCAACCACTCTGGGAATTCAATATGCAGTTAAATGCAGTTACTTATCTGTGATATTAAAAATGATCTTCTACAAGAAAAAGTGAAAATTCAAAGTCACAAAAGTTTTTTGGTAGTTTTTCCAGACTTACTGGGAAAAGGAACATTCATGTCCGCGTGCAACATTTCAATGAGTTGTGCAGTCTTAGATCCAGGTGCAGCACACATATCTAGAATCTACAAACACCAGAAAGTTAAAAAATGTCCTACCTTGCATTTTTTAAGTACTTGAGAAATTTACTATGTGTTCTTGTTTAAATTAAGTATTTTTGCATACAGTTGCAGAATTATGATTGTTCTGAACAATGTTTTGCAAAAACACAAAGTACAGTTCTGTTCTTTGTATGCACCATGGAATGCAGCTTTATCTCTGAGGGTCTAAAATATAAAAAGGACTTTGGTTTGTAGGGAACAAATACATCAGCTGAAAATTTGAAAGAGAAATCTGAATATAGATATGGGGATATGATCCTTTTATCAGCTCGCAAGCAATTCCAACTGAAGTTAACTGGAACTTTACATATACACACACACACTAAGGGCAAAGTTACATTCAAGAGCAAGTAGTACTTTTCTTTAACTATCAGTAAATTAATCAGAGACTATCTGACACAGTTGATTTATACAGATATAAAAAAAATGAACTGCTAGCCCTCCCCACACATTCGCATTTTAATGCAAAAAATCAGGGCAGAATAAACTGTTTGTTTCTATATCCTGGAAGAAGCACTTGGGGAGTATTCGAACGACCCTCAGGCAGCAGAACAGAACAGCACAGACACCAACACCTGATTTCTAGCATACTTCTCCCTCCGGGTTCATCGCAAACTTGGCTTGTGATCGAGTCATTCATGGAGTCACTTTCAGAGCAAACCATTTGACAGCTAACACTGTTTTCTTAAGTAAGGAAGCTTAGAGTTTTTGCGCTTGCCTTGTTACAGATTTTCAGAAACATGACCCTCTCCGCCTTCTGGACCTTTAGCTCCAGTAAAAGTTAGCTGAAGTCATGCAACAGGAGAAAAAATGTGGACATATCTGCACATGTAAGCCCCCGGCATGAACAAGATGAAACTGGAAGACAGACCCCACAGAAATCCAAGGAGCATTTATGGAGAGCTCCAGAGAGCGTGCTAAGTACTGCCATGCAGAAGTGTTAACGCATCATGAAACATGCTTAGTACAACAGTGTCATATCTGCTGTTTAAAGTAACAGCTGTGATGCTACCGCTTTCTACTTACTTTTGTAGATAATGCAAAAGATAATTAAGATTAAGCAAGCCTAAACATGCTTTAAAATTGTCCAGCAAACTGACAGCGAGGGAAAACTAAATTGTGAAAAATAGTTTGAAAATGAACACAACTACAGAGAGGTTTGACAGTCCTCAAGCTGATCCTTGCGTACGATAGGAATCAGCATGTAAGACATAATGTACAGAACATGCTGGTTAAGCATGAAAAGTAACCTGCAATTCTGGTCATCACAAGTAGCTGAGAAAATAAGGAACTAAGAACTATGAAAGGTCCTAAATGACAACAGCCAAAGCATTGTTACAGCAACTATTTGCTGTCTTATCACAAGAGAGAATAAATAACCTATTCTGAGTGATTTATGAGGAAATTTGTGAAATCTTACAGGCATTTCTGGAAAGCGCTGACTGAAACATAGCCACCAAAGTTAAACATTCAAAGCAAAAAATATATACTGCTATCTTAGCATATGTAATATGAGTAGGGTATGTGCAAAAATATTTTCACAATTTGAGTTTTACATTAAGTCAAAACACATTCACTACCTGTTCAACTCCAGACAAAACGCAAAATGCACCTGTGACATATTAGGACTGAATCTATCACCCAATTCATTATTTGTTTAAGAGACGTGAGAAGACCTTGCCTCACGTAACATAGCCATGAGCCCTGTGTCACACATTGGGCTGGGGTGAGAGCAGGAGAAAGTGAACTGAAAATTTACATATACTAAGTAATGTTAATATAAAAACAAGCACGTAGGAATGAGTCTCTAGAAAATACAGGTCAGATGTTTGAAAAACCTAAAATTTTAAGACACATCATGAAAAATTTAAGAAGTTGAGTGCTTGGTTGCTTGAGATAACAAAGCACTGCTAACTAGCTCATTAAACAGATTAAGATAATGAGGCCACCTGACAGATTCATTCTGCAAACAAACACAGTGTATGAAAACATCACTAAGGTTAGAACAGGAAGTTGCTACAAGAAATTTGCTACCAGATATCACCATTCCTACAATCTGCCATGAAAAAACATCACGGGCATTCCTTACATACCTCTGTTAAAGTTAGCAATCTATACCCTTTAGTGACCATCAATAGCGTGTTTCAGCTCACCCAAATTGTTTTGCCTAACAGATTTATAGGGAAGTTTGCAACTTTTTCAAAAGGCAGAGAGGGGTGAAAACTACCTGGTAAAAAACATCACTTGGATCTGGAAAACTACATCTGTTTATTCATAGTGTGATGAACAGCAGGAAGTTAAAAACAGCCATCTTACTTTAAAGGGGGGTTGAAACATGAATATGTAACTTAGATACAGATAAATACACTTACATTTTGAAAGTAAGTTTTTAAATAGTTACGTAATCTAAGTGTTTTTTACAGGCTATTACATAAAGCTGAAAACGCAAATATTCCCCTGACAGTCTATTTGCGATCAGAACACTAGTTGATTGCTGTGGTTTTCTGGCAGACAGCATAAAAAACACCAACACAAAACAGAATTGTGTATCAGCATTGATACTGCTGTTGTAACTTGTAGTTTAATCAGACTAACTTCCAGGAAAAAACTCTAATACATAGTATATTCTACAGTTACCTTATGATGAGGGTTAACATTAAGCAGCAGAGGTGGGATCATACTGACAGCCTCCTGACGACTGATATTTCCCTTGAAAGGAAAAAACAAAAACAAAACAAAACTCCTTTTTATTCCATTCCAAAAGAATTTATTTTTTTTTAATAATTTTTTTAAATCTCTAGGTAGTCAAATGATAAAGTAATCAAAACCACGCTATTATAAGTTTAGGATTAAATTTTGTTAGCATTTAATGAACAAAAGCACAGAATTTCACCCAATTGAAGTTTCTGGTAATGGCATATTTACTCCAATTTTATTCATTCTACAGATGTAGTTTCTGCTCAAGAGATGAGAAATTGGCTTCAACCAGGTGAGAAACATCCATCATTAAAGGTAAATCTCGGTATGTTCACACACGCACTTCTTATCGCACTTAAACATCTGTTTTCTAACGGCAACTAATTATTTTACAGGGACTTGTTTTCATAATCTCAAAAAAAAAAAAAGGCAATTCGTTTAGGAGAAATATTTGTAACTGCGGTTACGTGCCAGAGTCATAGGATGAATCTCTGTCAACAGCAACATAAAATCCAGATTCTTCCGAGCTACTCAACTTCTGAGAGAAAACATGCAGTCTCAATTTCTCATAATGCATTTAAATAAATGAGTGNTAAGTAAACCATTGCCCAGGATATGAAAGAAAAAAAAATAATCAAGATCTATCCAAGACTTACACATTCCGTCTCGCTAACCAGAAACTGATGAAACTTTTCCAGTTGCGGCGACTTGCGTAAGATCTTTCTACTCAGGTTAGTGTGCCACGCCAACTCCTCTGGATACCTGGGGGGAAAGAGACAGAAAAAGTGGCAGAGGTAAAAGAAAGAAACAAATCGATTTGCCAAGCTGGATGTCGGTCGGCAGTCTGCAGAGAGCCTTACTTCACTTCCCTGCTCGCTTACCAGCTCAGCGACTGCGGCATTTCCACTTTTTGGCCATCCACCTCCAGGTCCTGCAGCTCTCTGAAGTACTTTTCCTTCAGGCAATGGAGGATCTCTTTGGCGTGACTATAAAGGAGAAACACCACCAGAACAAGACAGCATTGAGGCACACACCACCTTCTCCAGACAGCGAAACGCCTCCACAGTAATAACGGCGGGTACCCGCCAGCCCAGGGCCCCCAGGGAAGCTGGGGGTGCCGGGCCCCGGCCCGCCCCCGGCCCCCCAGCCTGCTTCNCTGCGCGCCCCGAGGCCTCCTTGACCGCCCCCCCTGCGGCCCCTACCTCCGGTAGCCGGTGATGCGCAGGGTAGCGGGCAGCGGCTCCCTCAGCGCCGCCATGAAGGCGCTCCACTCGCCGGCGGGGACGATGCCCAGCTCCCGGTAGTACCGCTCAAACAGCTCGTTCTCCTTCACGATCTCGGGGTAGCCACCGGCCCAGCCCTGAAACACGACGACGCCGTCAAGCCCAGCAGCCCTACCGCTTCCCCGACCCACCTCCGCCCCGGCCCAGCCCGGCTCTCACCGCTTGGTCGCCGCCGCCGCCACCGTCGCCGTCGCCGCTCCGCTCCTGCTGCCGCTGTNTACCGCCGCTACGCGCCTGCGCCGGCGCTCACTTCCGGGCGGCGGCACGTCGCGCACGGCGCACGGCGCACGCCGCACGCCACCGCCCCGGCGGAAGTTCCGATCGCGAGCGCCTCTGCCGCCAACCGGCGTCTCTCACCACCACGGAGGGCGGGGGCGGGCCGGGCCGGGACACGCCCCCCTCCCCGGCGCCGATTGGCCCGCGGCGGCGGTGGGCGTGGCGCCGGCCGGCTGATGAATGGAGGCGCCGGGGCGCCCGCCTGTAGCGCGGGAATGGGGGTCGGCGGCGGCGACGACAATGATGGGGGCGGCGTGTGCGGGTTCTGGCGGCGGGTGTCGGGCCCGGAGGAGCAGCGGCTGCTGGAGCTCCTCTCCTACGGGCTGGTGGCGCTGGGCGCCGTCTCCGCCCTGCTGCTCCGCTTCATCCCCATGCCCTACGGCCGGTACTCCTCCCGGCGCTTCGGCTGGCTGCTGCCCGCCCGCCCCGCCTGGGCGCTGCAGGAGCTGCCCTCCCTCCTCGTCCCGCTCGGCCTGGCTGCCTGCGGCGGGGCGGCCGCCACCGCCGCCTGGCCCAACCGCCTGCTGCTGGGCTGCTTCGTCCTGCACTACGCGCACAGGTGCGGCCCTTCGGGAAGGGGGGGGAGGGATGGCAGTGGGCACCGGTGGGGCTCCGGTGCTGCAGTGCTGGGGAGGTGGGAGCGGGGGGGTGGGTTGTCCCGTCCCTGCTTTCGGGTGCTCCCGCTCGGGCTTGCCCGAGAGGCGGGGGGGGTGGTTGATGGCAGGAGAAGTGCGGTTCTGCGGTACGTTCAGGGTCAATCTTGGTAAAAACGCCTGGGTACTGTTTTCTGACACCAGGGATTGACATTATGCTGTTAATTAATACTTATCATTGATGTAATAATCACTAAAGCCTTTCCTGCTTCTTTACATTAAGGGATTTTGTGTTTCTACATGAGTAATTGTGGCGGTGCGGTGCTTGATGCTTTAATTTGCCGCTGTGTGGTGGAGTGCTATGGTGCTTTTTGGAAATGGCATAAAACCAGAGCGATTGGTGCTCTCTGTGTCTGGTATCGTCTGTACCCTATATGTACCCTATAGCTGTATTACTTGTCATGTGTGTTCCCCACTACTTAAGCAGTGAGTGGACCAGGTAGTTTTAAGGATACAGTGTTCCAACAAGGAAAGTTCAGCTCTGGATGCTGATATAGTGTAATTTTGATATTATGAAACAGTAGTTATTTTCCAGTTATGTCTTTCAACGTAGTGTTCATTTCAGGAGTTGGACTCCACAGTCTGGGGTTGGACTGACTGGCTGATCCTTGTGGGTCCCTTCCAGCTCAGGGTATTCAATGATTCATTAAAATACCAGCAAAGCTGAGGCTGAGTGCCCCACGTTGCCACGTAGTCAATGGGGTTTGGGTATTTTGTAACACTAATTGGGAAAAGGCATCTTAGCTGGAGCTCAGATAAGATTTTGCTGTTCCCTTCAAGTCATTAACAACAGTTACCGGTAATACTCCAGAAGTAATTTTGCCACCTTACTAATACAGCAGAGGTAGGTTTGTCAGGCTAATTTTAGGCCAAGTGTGTGGCTGATACACAGTCCCTTTCCAGCACTCACTGCGAGAGGCTGTTGCTTTTAAACGAAAAAGTATTCTACGTCCCTCTTGCAGCCAAGAGGGATGCGATGGTTGTGCTGGTGGCTGACTGGCTTTGCAATCTCAAGAGTGTATCTTTACTCCTCCTTTTACTGTTCTTGAGAGTAAAGAGATTATTGGCTTTGGCATGGGATCTTAACTCCTCCTCGATGTCTGGGAACAGCTAGAAAGGCAAGGGGAAGTTTTGTACAGAAAGCTGAGCTGTACAGCAGTTTCTTTTTTTCTGGTTGCTTATCTCTATTGCTGGGCTGAGGGGTTGTTCTGTGGGTGAATATAGACTGGAAGAGACCTCAGTTATCCGATTTCGTTTGTTGTAATGTAGTGAGCTTTAAATAATCATATTAAGGAATTTATTACGCTTTCTGGAAAGCTGTTACGGTTTTGCTTCCTCTGGAATGGCTCCTTTGAAGCAGTAGTCCTTGTGTAGCTGGAAAACATGTGAAGAATGCTCAGGCTTCAGTAATCCCGCACTGGTATCATTCTAGATTGTAATTAAATCGATAGGTGATTGGGAGTTGGCTAGTTACATGAGGCAGGGCACAAAAACATTCACCTGCTTTTCTTGTTTGGAGCTTGCTTGTTTACTCACGTAATCCCCCAGGAGAAGCAATCAAGATTCCTTTCCCAACTGGGATGGCAGTTGTGGATTTGCCAAGTCTTTTAAGAGGTGTGATAGGGTAGACCAAGATTGTCAAGGCAAAGCAATTAATGTTTTTATGTGACTTCTAGGGCAAGGAGGAAACTGAGCTCAACTAGGTTAATTTCAAGGGGACTGATTTTCCCCCTGGCAGTGCTGGTGGACTTAGTGTAGGGATTGTGAGACCTGGCTGGTTTCAGAAAGCTTGGTGACACCTCTGAGGATTTAGGATCAAAGGAGGACAAAAATACACTGTGCTTAACATCAGTTGCCTTTACTGATCTTGTAAAAGTAATCGCCTTGGATACAAAGTTTAAAATTTCTGTCATGGGGGGGAGAGAGGATTGATCTTCTAATTCAGATTAGGCAACAAAATTAACATTTAGGTGTTAAAGCAAATAACTATCCTTCTGAACTGGGATTCCACTAAGAATTTGGAAAGCAGGATAATATGGACTGTGGATTGCAGTTTTGGACACCAAAAGTATCTTTTCTGTTTGCTAATGCAACAATTCTTCTTCCTTTGTTCACTATAGGGCACTCATATTTCCTCTTCTCATCCGGGCGGGAAAACCAACACCATTTTTCACCTTTGTGCTAGCGCTTCTGTTCTGTGTTTATAATGGATACTTGCAAGGCCGAAGCTTAAGTAACTATGCAGAGTACCCTTCAGGCTGGTTAAAAGATCCGCGTTTCATTGCAGGTGGGTTAAGACATGCTATAAGAACATTAAGAGTATTTTTCCTTTGTCTTCACAGCTTTTTATTTTTTATTATAATTTTATAGTATCTTCAATCCCATTTTATAACTTTTATCATAGTTAATTCTCTTGTTTGCTTTAGCTGGAAGCCTTTTAACCTTTTTTATTTTACAACTGTGAACACAATGGTATTTCCCACAGTGTCAGTGCTACATGGGCTGATTGCCATCTTTATTCTTTAACGCCAAAGTGAATACAGGTCATGTATTGTTTTTCAATACAGGAACTCAAGGCCTTAAATGAAATCAGCAGCATACAGGTTTAGAACAAACAAAGCAGGTTTTCTATATAACATGTAGATTAAACTGAAATCCCTTGTTTCTTGATGTCATAGGAAAGGTTTTATGTGGTCAAGCAGAAGTGAACAAATTCATGGAGTAAAAATCCAGTAAGGGTAGATGCTAAATACCAAGATGCTGCCAAATACCAAGATACTGCTTCTAATGCCAAAAGTCCTTGGTGTTAAGATATTTATACCTACATGCACCATCCCACCCACCCTCAAGGCCAGGTTGAATGGGACTTTGAGCAACCTGGTCTGGTGGAAGGTGCCCCTGCCCATGGCAGGGGGGATGGAACTAGATGATCTTTAAGGTCCCTTCCAACCCCCAGACCATTCTATGATTCCATGTAGTAGGAGTGGGCTTTGTCAAAGAACAAAACTGGCCTGTGAGGAAGGGAGTGGAGGGGCTGATCATTCACTCCTATCAGGAAGCAAGGTTACATTTGTACTTGAAGCCACATGTATGATTAAAAAGCTAAGTTGTTTAGTGACAAAGCATTGTCTCTGCCCTATTTTTTGTTTCTTAGGCATCTACTTTTGCCTACTGTCAAAAACATAGTATCATTTTCCAAGGAGATCTTTACAGAAGGATCTTTTTGATCTGAAGATAAACCAGAATATTCTGCCTTGTCAGTCAAAGGCAGAATATTGGGCTGTGTAGATCCTTGATCTGACCCAGTGCTGTTCTTGTTATTTTGGAGCGAGAGCAAGTTAGTGCTTCTCCAAGATTTCTCAAGCCTTTTGCAACAAGAATAAGAAGGTTTTTGTCTTTATTACAGTGTTATTGCAGATGACAATAGAGAACCACTGTGCTAAATGCTGTCATGACTATAAGACTGAAGAAATTTAAGTAAAAATAAAATAGATTCTTTTGCTAAGGTTAGGAGGTGGTATTGCTTGTGCCCTAAAAATGGAGAAACTGACGTACAAGGGAATGACTTCAGTGGGCACTAGGGACTTGGATATACTTGAAATTTTCTTGGTACTCTTGAAAAGCTAGTCTCCTTAAACTTGGATCCAACAAAAAAATGATTAAAAGATCTGTTGAAGACTGATGCAACACAGACTTTGTTTCCAGTGTCCTAGTTTAGCATCTCAATCAAAAGTATCTCAATACAGTGCTGTATACAAATCATGAGTCAGCAGCCATAAATCAATTCTTCCTTACTGAAAGTTCTTAAAAAATTGAGATAACAAGGCTGCTCAGGTTTTCTCGGTTTTTTTTTTTTTTAGTTTCAAGGATTTCTGAAAGGTGTAAATGTATACCTGATAATAGGTTAATCTGCCTTCTGTGTATGAATTAGTTTGGTTTGGATTTGGTTTTGGTTTTTGTTTCTTTTTCAAATAATACCAGTTTGAAATATATGTTTATATATATTTATTTCCAGTACTACTAATCATAAGTGAAGTGTTGCTTTCATGACTATTGTCAGTCAAAATACTGCTTTAAAAAGTTATCCTGAAAACTAAGAAAGTGAAGATTCGTGTATCTGTAGTAACCATTTTAGTAGTGTCACTAACTGGCTTTTTTTGAAACTGTTATTACAATAAATCTTTATCTAAAGTTTGGCATGGCTGTGAAACAGGCAAACCTAAGACTTCTTGTTTCTTTTATTCCTGTAACTAGAATATCTTTGGGGCTTTTTTGGTTTTGTTTTGTAGTGCACATCAACATAATTGGAACATAGTGGATATTTATAATTCTTATTTGGTGTTCATCCCAGCCAAATATCTGCTGTTCATGCTTGTAGCTTTTGTCAACTCAAATGCCAAAGTGCTGTATTGTACACTGGATACTCCCTGAACAACTGGACTATTATGTTCTAGTTGTTCAAAAACATCTGTCAGTGTCTAAGCCTCTGTTTAAAATTAATTAAAAAAAAAATGAGTAGAAGATTAGAAAATAACAGTAGCAAGAAAGCATATTTGCTGAGAGCTAACAAGATATTTCTTCAGTATATATGAAGTTACATGTGGAAGAGAATTGGGAGGGTTTCTACGAGTAGCAGCCAAACAAGATTCAGGAGTTAGAAGCTGAAAAGAGGTAAATTTGCAGTGAAGATGGAAATTTGGAGAAGTGAGGCTGATTAATCATCATGGTGGGAGGCTTCAAACAACTGGTGTGTTCTGTGTGGAGCCTTAGCATACAGATTCACCGTCTCTTTTCAGATATGTAGAAGTTAATTCTGGGAAAGCAATAGCTTTTATCCACACCAGCAGCTGATTTGGAGCAGCAATAGTTTTGATGTGGTTCCCTCATGGTTTCTCTGGACTGTGTGCTAGCTTGGTTCAGAGCAGGAACTCCTCTGGTTTCAGAGGGAATGGAAATGTTCTGTTGATAAAAACATGAGCTTGCAAACCAATGTGGGAACAAGTTCATAATCTTTCAGCAGGTAGCTGACAGAGGTGTGCCAATAAAAACCTTGTGAACTTACCAAAAGTACCCATGATACCCTGAAGCAGTGAATGCCACAAACAGGGGCACATGCCCCTGCACGTCTCACCCTTGTGTTCTTTCCTAATCTGTCTGCACTTCTAGTTGGAGCTACTTCCTTCCTTTGCTTGCTTTAGCTTCGTCAAACCCTCTGCGGTACACCGTATGTCTCTTTTCTTATTCCTGTAAATCCCCATTCAACTACTTCCTTCTAATGTTGATGGCTAACCCTTTTGTGCATCAAAATGCTTTTCTCTGCAGCAGCTCTGCGAAGCAGAGCAGTACCTATAACTCAAAAGGTGCAGGTGACCAACCGTGAGCACCTTGTCTGTTGCGTGAGGCTTTTTATCTGGCAGTCAGGCAACCAAGCACATGTGCCACCTCTGCTCTCTACACAGAAGAGGCATGAAGAGAGCATGGGCGTTGTCCATACCTGGATATGGTCTCCTGACTCGGGGATGACGGTTAGTCAGTATCTCTCCTAATATCTATAGGCATCTGGATGCTCCAAATGATCTCATGCCTTCTTGGAAAGACTAACCACGCAATCTGAGATGAGGCATGGGTTCACCTGAAGTGTCTGCTTTCAGTGCAGCTGTAGAAACTGGCCTCCTGCTGTGTCTATATGGCCTCTTGCACTACATACTCTTGAAACCCAGAGCGGGGAGGTGAACCAGACAGCAGTTACTGTACTGTTGCTCTGAAATAGCCTGCGCAGCAGGAGTAGGTCTTTTTGTGTGAGGTGCTCTGAAGGGGAGAGAAGTAAAAGAGAAAATCTGTTTGTTTTAGTGGCGAGCCCAGCCCAAGCCACAACAATGGACGAGGGTGAAGAGGGCACTGGTGCGACAACATGCGTGTACTCTTCTGTTGCACTAGGTTGTTTGGCAATATAGACCTAGTTACTGTCCTTCTTGTGCAAGTATTATCACAGTATGAACCCAGTCCTTAACCTCTGGGTTTATCCTGTTGATGGTAAAAAGCCTCTTGAGTTTAATAGTCTCATGAGGTCATCTATGTTGCGTGGTGTATTCTGTGGGTCTGAGAATCCACTGGAGTATGCTGTGGCTCCCTTCCTGTTTACACATCCGCATTTGCCTTAGGTGGAAGCCAAGTCATGCAGATTGTGGTGCACCTCTTGACTTTGTAGAGTGCCGTCCTAGGGCTCAGCCATGGTGAGAGTCTGAGGGTGAGGACAGTGAAGTACCATGACCACAGAGTACAGGCACAGGGAATGCGGTTTTGCAGTACTTCAGTGGAAAATGGATCTTCAAATTGGAGAGGGGTGCTGTGAAAATGGCCTACATTCGTTGGCTTGATGTCCATGAAGAGAGGTTTGATTGTTTCCTTCTTCTTTTCAAACAGGAGGTGTTAAAAAAAAACAAACAAACAAAAAAAGGCACAGAATCAAACTAAACTTCTTAAATTGAGCACTCTTAAACCAAGTTCTGATCTTTTTGCATTCTCAAGTTCCTAGTAGTTCTACTAATTTACAAACATATACCAACATGAAATACACGGGTAAGATTCTCCAAAATTACTGTGACATTTCAGAGAAGCCAAAGGGTCTCTCTCTTCCTCTCCTGAGAAAGAAATTTATTATTCTTTCTAGAACTGATACTAACTTTCAGTATAGATTTTTTCCTCATGCTACTACTGAAGTAAACTAGCAGAAATAGTGTTTACATTTAAATACAATTAGTTTGTGTGCCTATTAAGAAATTTCCTTTTGAATTATTGTACGGATAGAGATAATGACTTGCTTATTTAGTTGTATGAATAACATCCCTTGTTTTCCAAGGTAGTCTCAATCTTCTCTGGCAATTAGCAAATTGATACATAATTACCAATGTGAAGAGAAGCAAACTATTTTTGTTGGTGATGCAACTGGACTTCAATATTCTGTGTTTCAATAGAGACCTGTTTTAAAGGAAAAAAAGTTAAAGGATCTGTCTTCCTAAAAGTAGAACTCAACAGCATTTCATTTATTCACCCTGTGTTTTCAAATGTTGTTATTATATGAATTGGTCTGTAAATTCCTCATTATGTTGATCTAATCTATCTTATGGTGGTGTAATTACATTGAATATATAGTTGAAAGAATTATGATAAAATTTTACTACAAAAGACAGTTTGCATATGGCATCTACAGACCTTGATTGCTAATGGAAACATACTTTACAAGACTCATAGCAGAATTTAGTCCTATAGTTTTGTTCATACAGCACAGTGCAGTAAGCAGATTGTAACATGCTAATCAAACAACATTTTTGATTTATATAGGTAAATATGGAAAGAGCGCTTACGCAGAAACCTCAATTTATCTGCAGAGCAGTCATTTATTCCTAATTCACGTGGAAGCAGACGGCTAGGTCCTTTAGGTAAACACATACCACAAGGGATTGAGAGAAGAAAGCTGCCTGTCAAACAACTTGTTTGAGAGGCAAGGTCCACTTACGTCTGTAGCTTCCCTTCAAAATGTAGCTTAAGTCTTGGTAAAGTATACTATATAAAGCCTGCTAGTCCTGTAACATCTGGATGTCCACTTAGTCTCTTTGCTGATGGTCATACTACTGAGGTTCTCTGTATTGAAAGAGAACCATCTGAAAGACTCAAGTTATGGGTGCAAAAAGGCAAAGCTTTCTTTATATGGAGTACGAAGTGACTTTGTTCTAGAAGCACTTCATTGGCACTTCCTTGGTAATTTAAATAAAACTCAATGGCTTTGGAGGTGGATTCAAAGCAATACCATCTACCATCAGACCCCAAATGTCTACTCCTAGCAACGAGGAATGCTGCCTTCAAAGGAAGATAGCATGGGTAATGTAGCCAGAGACTCAAAATGGAAGAGTGAAAATACTGAATTTCAGTCCTGAATTCCTTTTTGATTTGTCCCGTGCAGTTACGGCAACAAGACATGAGGATGCAGGGTGCTACTGTAATCTCAGTTTCTGTGAAAACCTGGGATAAATGTTTAAGTCATCTTGCCAAATGATGCAAGAGAACAGTAAACAGTGCACAATTCCTTCACAATTTTATTATTGCTTTTATTGCAAAGAAGTCTGCTGTGGAAATGCTGGTATATTGTTAGTATAAAAAAAATAGACAGGGAGGACAACACCAGGATGTGCCCTTTTGACAGGAATGGGAATGGCTGATTCTTTTAGTGTTTAAAATTATGTATATCATTTTCTATGCGGAAGTTAGGGAAATACACACATTTCATCTGTATACATGCATGTGCATACTTATATAAAAGTCTAGCAACATAAGAATAAACTTTATACTTAAAGTACTATTCCTATGTAGAGACCTATTGATTACTGTGAGCTCTGCTGGCTGAAGAGCTCGCTGTGGGATTGGGATTGTGCAGAACGTCACCAGACTTGCTTATACTGTGTACTTTATTACTGCTTTAAGATAATGTGCCTCATATGATTGTAGTTTGTTTTCTGATCAAGCTCGGTGTATTAAAGATACTATTTTAAATATTTCTCTTTAGGCTTCATAGGGTGGTTGGTTGGCATGGCAATCAATATTCATTCGGATCATATTCTCAGAAATCTGAGAAAACCAGGGGAAACTGGTTACAAGATACCAAGAGGTGAGTAAAAATGTTACAGAAATTTATATAGCAAAAGAAGCGTCTCCTCAGGAGAGGCTGAGAGAGCTGGGACTGTTCAGTCTGGAGAGAGGAGAAGGCTCAGGGGGATCTTATTGATGTATATACTTACCTGATGGGAGGGAATGAAGAAGACTGAACGAGGTTCTTCTTAGTGGTGCCCAGTGACAGGGCCAGAGGCACTGGGCACAAATTAAAACACATGAAATTCCATCTGAGTGCACTTGCTGTGAGAGTGGTCAAACACTGGAACAGGTTGCTCAGAGAGGCTGTGGAGTCTCCATCTGTGAAGATAGTCAAAACCTGACTGGACATGGTCCCGGGCAACATGCTGTAGGTGACTCTGCTTGAGCTGGGGCCAATTTGACTAGATGATCTCAAGGGGTCCCTTCCAACCTCAAATGATTCTGTGTAAAGATGGCCTTCTAAAGCTTGGTGTATTTTAGGAGGAATAGTAATTTATGATAGAGAGGAAACTGGAAATAACTTAAGAAGTGTTTTCATAGTGTGGGAAATGTTCTTTTTTTTTTTCCTGTTGAGCGAAGTATTCTGAAGGATCTGTTTCATGATGTGGCATGACTTGTGTGAGTCTCTGAATTTCTTGACCAACTTTGTCTTTAAAAGTGGTGAAAACATAATATAGCATTCCACAACTTTTATGAGAATCAGCAGATGGGTGGAGAAAGAAGACTTAAATTATTGTCCCAGTAGGGGGGGCAGGCAGAAAGTGCTCAGCAATTTATGCAGCTGTGTGGCTGGCCCATCTTATGTTATCCTGTGTATGAAGAGGGAGGTATCTTGGGTAATCAGAGAGCAACGGGAAGAGAGGACAGAAATCCAAAGGAAGTTAGGCATTGTAAGTTCTGGCCTTCATGGGGAAAATGGAGAAAATTAAAGTACTTCTTACATAATACTTCCTGAAGTGTTAATGCTTATTGACACTTTTGGAAGCATTAGACTCTTCCAGGTATATTACACTCAGTGAGAGCAGAAAAATAATAGTTACCTCTGAGTTCTGCTCTTTCTCTGAGGTTTTTCCTTCAGTTGTTGCTCTTTCCTGGTTTTCAGTGAGATTTTCTTTTTTAATAAAACTGGGAGAAATAGATATAAAAGACAGTAGGTTGTTATTTTTCACCAAGAAGATAACTTTGTATCTTTAACAAATGTAAATCCAAGTGCCCATGTAAAAAATGAATATGGACATTCTGTGCTATGTTCAGTGTACAAAAAAAGTTCTGAAGGAAATAAGGTGTTAGCTGCACAATCAGGAGTCGGTCTTTTTGATATTGCTTATCCAATTTAACTGCTAGAATTCTGCCTCTCTTGTCACAAAAGCAAAGTAATTAAAGCAAGGTCAAAACATGTCCTTTATTACACTTGGCAAATATATGTTTGTTTAGTCCCACTGGTAAAGCACATACTGAGATGTTATCAATTTGTACACTAACTTTGGAATCAGGGTGAAAGTTCTTCTTTTATAAAATTCCCAGCAGATAAATACTGACTGTTTATGCATAATTGGCTGTAAAACACCTGTAAATGCAGACTGCCAATTACTTATTTCACTGAGTGTCAGGGCTAAAGTAGTAGACCTGATGGGGGGCGAGAACAAAAGGGCAATACATTTTAAGCTAGAGGATAAATTTTGAACTTTAATCCATAATAATATTGGTCATAATTAAGTTAATTTCTGAAGTACTTAGATTAAAGAAATTAAACATTGTATGCTAACTAACCCTAGGAGTGTTTTCTGGGACTCTTAAAGGGAAGTGTATTTTCTATTTTTACATATTTTAAAAAAGGTTTAGCTTATGATCAAAGAGCCAGCTTGATGTCACTTTATTATTTACAGAGGCATGAAATCGCTTCTGATACTGGGAAATCTGGTTTTCTTCCATGATTTAAAGAGGAAAAATGGAGCTGGAGAAGGTCTGTGTTAGAATGAGGTCTGAAGTGATCCTTCATAGTACAGCTTGAACTGACAAACACTGCTTCTATTGGGTTTAAAATTATGTAAATAGAGACATTGGTGCTATAGCTCTTATTGGACTTACAGTAAAAGATAGCATTGGACATCTTGATTAAGGTGCTTTTAGAATAACTCTGTCTTGCTTTTAGGAGGAATGTTTGAGTATGTCAGTGGAGCCAACTTCTTTGGAGAGATCCTGGAATGGTTCGGGTTTGCCCTTGCCTGCTGCACCATTGAAAGCCTTGCATTTGCGTTGTGTACACTTTTCATCTTGGGTTCAAGGGCAAAACAACACCACCAGTAAGTGTTTGTGTCTTATAATTTCTGTTGTCTCTATGCCACACTTCATTTCCAGTTTACAAATTATGCCTCATCCCATAGAGATGTTGCAGAGCAAGTCTTGTGAAAGACTTTGCCACTGCCGTGGAGAATATGATAGAGAATACTCTTTGAGTAGTATTAAGCACTGCAAAATTTCAAAGGTGCGTAATACTAAGCGTAAGTAGCAATAAACACACACAGTGTACAATGAGACGGTCAAAATAATGGCTTTTAAATGAACATAGTTCATCTTGGACCTGTAAAGATTATAGGCACATTTAGGAAAATTCTTTACTTGATCATATACTATACTTTCCTTTGCAGCTCAAACTTGTTTCTATAATATTAAAATTTTGAAAATCACTTTAATGGCTTCTGTTACGGGCATCCTTTATAGTCAAGTCTATATTGTCCATAATCAAATGTAGAGACAATATGAAAACAATTCTGGTAGATGATATTTAATAAAGTCTCTGCTCTGTAATTGAACAGTCTGACTGCTAATGTACTGTGTTCATAATGTGACTTTCCTGTGAACAGAACAATCATAGTTTGAGAAGATTTGTTTCTTGAAAGAAATAGCATGTTTAAAAGAACTTGAATTTATGGAGGAAATAGGCTGGAAAAAAGCCATTGCTAACAGCATCAGCACAGCCATGGCTATATGTCTACTGGAGTCTTGAAAACCTCCAGGAATGGAGTTTTTCCTGCAACTTGTTTGTGGATGTTCCAGTTCTGTGTTACCCTCCCAGTGAACAAGGGTTTTTGTACTATCCAACCTGAACCTTCCAAGTGTGTTGCCTGTGACCATCTCTCCTTGTTTTACCACCTTCTATTACTGAGTGGAGTCACAGAATAGCTTAGATTGGGAGGGGCATCTGAAGGATGTCCAATCCAGTCATCTGGTGTGACCTGCTCCAACCAGGGCTAACCACAAGGCTATACCAGGTTGCCCAGGGCCTCAACCAGTTGAGTTCCGAGTGTCTTCAAGGATGGAGGTTTCAGCGTGTCTCTCACAAAGCACTGGAACAGGATTTTGCTCATCCTCGTGGGGAAGAGGGTTTTTTCTTACGTCCAGTTGGTATTTTCCATGTTGCAACTTTTATCCTCTGCTATTTGTCCACTTGCTGTGCGCCTCCAAGAAGGCTATGGCTCTGTCTTCTCCCCAGTATCACTGTAGGTAGTAGAAGACTGCAATTAGATCTGCCTCTTATCTTTTCCAAGCTGAACAAGCTTAGTACCCTCAACCTTTCCTCTTATATCATATATTCCAGCTATGCAATCATCTTAATGACCACCTCTTGGATTCTTCTCTAGTTTGTGAACATCTCTGTTGCACTGAAAGCAGTAATGCAGATGCAGGCTCTCAACTGCTGAACAGTGGAGAATAAGCACTTACCTTGAGTTGGTGGCTCTATACTTATTAAAGCAGGCCAGTATGCAGTTAGCTTTCATCATTGCAAGGATCTATTACTGACTCGTGTTCAACTTGTCCACCTGGATGTCCATATCCTTTAGTGCAGAGCTACTCATCAACCAGTCCACCTCTGGCCTGTACTTTTTACATAGGGCCACTGCATTCCAGCTGCAAGAGTTTGCATTTCATTCATAGTTTTGCTCCATTGTCTTAATTCCCCTTCCAGTACCTGTAGGCAGCAATAACAGGGCCCCTTAATCTCTTCCTCACCAGACTAAGCAATGCCAGGTTCCTCAGCCTCTCCTCATATATTATGTTCTTCAGGCTTAAATTCCACGGTTGGTTTCCATCTATCTTAAGCCTTGGCAGAAGTCTTTCAGAGCTCTTGACTTACAGAACTTTATGAAAAGCGAAGGGTTGTTGAAGGAAGTAACTTCCACTGAAGGAAAACCCATGAAAATAGGTAGAGGGGTACAGAAAAAAAAACCAACCAAAAATAGAAAATCCATATAAGCGAAGAAATATTTTGGTGTAGTCTGTTTAGTTTGAAAGACTTTGAATAAATGACTGAAAAGGATAAATAGTTTAATGCTGGTATCCCACAGCTGCAGGTAGTTGTGCATTGTATGTTTTGTTCTTTGCTTATTCCAGGTTTGATCTTGCAATTAGCTATTGATAAGAGGAATATCTGCATCTTTGAGGAGCCCAGATGAAGTTAATTCCTTTGTTTTAGAGAAGCAGAAGAATAAATATTGAAAATGGGAGTAAATGTATTTGTTACATACAGTGACCAGACAAATAATAACATTTGGTAGAATGATGCATTTAGTCTGTTAAAATTGTCTGGATTTGAAAATAGTGATGGTGTTTGAGGGGGATTAGCAGTTGAGGCTAGTGTAACGTTTGTCACATTCCATTTGACATCCAGTCACATCCTGACTGGAACTGAAGACGTTTATAGCCAGAACAGGACTCTCTGTCATTCCAGTATGTGAAGTATCTCTTACTTCCCCATGAAGTCACTGTACAATTCAACATTATCCCCCTGAATGTTCCCCCCAACCCCCCTTTCTAAAATACAAATACTCTGGATGCATAACAATACGCATCTTAAAACAACAGGCTATTCTTTCCCTGGCTGCTCTCACCACATCTGTTTAGTTAGATTTCTCATTGCTGGCAGCAGTAACTTTGTTTCGTTGTAGTTGGTGATTAGATGCCATAAGGATGAGCGTAGCAAATGGCAGTTTTCAATCCCGAGTAGGTTCTAAAGGCATTTTTTCTGTTTTGTAGCCAGAAAATATGGATTAAATTGACCACAATGTACAATTGCTTAACTTCCTTGACAGCATTTTGAAGACTCAATACTAATCAGATTTCTGTCTTTGTTTTTCAGATGGTACCTTGAGAAATTTGAAGACTACCCAAAGTGCAGAAAAATTGTGATCCCATTTGTGTACTGAGATGTGCTTTTAACACTGTTTGTTTTTGAAGTGGCCCCTTCTTGAGCTGCTAACACTTTACGAGTGTTGTCTGGTTAACAACATACTCTGATCATCACTGAGATGTGCCTTTGCGTCAGCGCTGCTATTAATTACTGTTTTTCCTCTTAATGAAACCTCAGAAATCTGCTGGACGTGGCGAATAGGAACAGAAAAGCTTTTCCAACAGCGGAGCACCATCATAAATACATTAGGCCATGTGTCTGAATTCACATCATGGAAAGGACTGTACAGGACTTCTGATGCTGCCTTCTCAGCCTATATAGGCTTCTGCCATTTCCACCTGATCCAGCCCTGCTGTCCTGAGGACTGTGCCGTGAGCCCAGTCACCCTCACTGCAATCTGGGTGGTGTCTCCTGCCTGTTATTTGCCTGCGTACACAAATGGGGTTGACTTTTGTTTTTTTGCTTGCCTTCCTAATCCTTTCTTCCTCCCGCCTGCACTTCCGGGAGAACGGATGATGCAGACCAAGGACATTAGATGAATATAGTTGCTCTTAGGTAAGAGACAGTGTTCTTCCTCCTCTTTGCACTTTTACACGGACACTGTATAGTTAATGCTATTTACATAAACAGCTGTAGTGCTGAATTTCCCAAATAATAGATTAAGACTGTCATCTATCTCTCAAATTTAATAGCTATCTCAATATTCAGTATGTATTTTCTCACTCAATGCTATTTTTTGGAAGGCATTCTTTATTTGGGATACTTAGGCCAGTCTAGCACTGTTAACAACTGTGTAATGTTTTCTAACTTTATAAAAAAGACCTTAAGATTTTTACAAAATTCCTTTACTATGCTGTTTAAAAAAAAAAAAATCAAGTGTCTTCCTTCTCCTGTTGGTAACGATCTAGATGATTTTATATTCCAAAAATCTGGAATCTTTTAGTGCTGCTTGTTTTATTAATGTCAGTTCTCACCCCCTCTACACTTTTCTCCCAAAGGACTCCAGAAGGGTTTCAAAAACATGATGGGATTCCAAGTGTATCGACTTCTGATTTTTCAGGCATATCTGTGTCCTTTGCCTGCTTATGATATTACAGAATTTTTTAGAATTGCTGAAAAAAAATCTAAAATTCTACAGAAAACTTAAAAAAAAAAAAACCAAACCAAAAAAAACCCCAAAAACAAAACAAAAAAAAGGAACCAAAAACCCAACCAACCAAACAAAAACAAAACCCAAATAGTAAAAATAAACAACAAACATTTTAAATACCCACAAAACCCCAGAACTCTGCTGCTAGTATACTTTGGAAATCCATGGAAATAAAACTTTTGCCAAGTGTCCTCTGAGCTGTTTACATTGTGTATGTTGGGTTATGGTCTTCAAAACAAATTGGTAATACAATTTTGGCAGATGCTGTGTTTTCCAGTATGGTATTGCACTAAGCTTTGTTTAAAGCTCAAAATTCTGTCTTTGCTGGTGAGTTACGCTGCTGTAGTAATCAAAGTAATGTATCTGATGAACTTTAAAATTGTATATATTAGTTTTAAAAAAAGTACATTCAGGAAATGGGTGGTGAAAAAGGACTTTGTGACCCAAGCTTCTGCTTAACAGTTGTTTCTTCCTCCTCTCCTTCCTGCCATGTTTAATACAGTACTTACTGCACTGAAGTCTTGGCTATCATTAAGGATTTCTTCAGTGGTATAAATAAGTGTAAAAAGAAAAAAAATATTCTATTGTTACTGACTGAAATAGTCAAAGGAAAGAGGAGAGAGAAATTGCTATTCCTGCACTGATGATAGCTTACCTACACCGAAGCCCTTGGACTGCCAGTTGCTCCTTATAATGTTGACTGGGGTGACTGATCCTGCTCTTGGCCAATATCCAAAAAGTCCAGCTTTGGGAAAACATAGGAATACAGATTCCTTTCCTAGTGTTGTGACTCGATTCTCAAATTGTTTAATCACTTCTTTAGTGTTTACATCTTTCCTTTAGTGTTTTACTTCCCCTGTTGTTCTTGTTGTTGCACTCTAATTTGACACCAAGCAGTCTTGGTGAACACTCAGTCATGAAGTTCCTTGGGGGAGGATGGTGGGGAGGATGATTTACCCCTCAATGCGAAAGTGGAGTTAGTGGACAATAAAAGTTCTGTAGGATCACTTAAAGCATATTCTGAAGAATATATATTATATAATTAAATATTATATACTTATAGGGTATAGAAATATCTCAATATATCACATCCCTGTGGCAGTTTTTAAAATCTTACTATCTAAATCATCCAGCTATCAAAATCTGTTTTAGGAGAAAAAAAAATACGGGATTCCAAGAGCACTATCTACTCTTGGTGTTTAAATAATGCTTGCATAGTTTATGATTAATATCTTATATCTTTAGGGATATTTGTTTAAAAAATCACTAATGGAACAACCAACCAGTAAAAAAAGGTCTGGCTGCAGCACTTTAGTCTCTAATCCACCACCTTTTTTTTTTTCATTTATCTTGACTAAAAGTTCAGCTGGTTTGCTCACATAATGTTAACTTATGGTTTACATATAGCAGGATAGGCATCTGAAAAGTGATGGTCTGACAGCTTATCCATCTTCGTTCTCTTATTACAGAAATGGAAAAGCTAAGGTCTGTGGGATGTAAATGTCAGTGTGTTTAACTCAATTTTCTAATTGGTTTATAAAAAAAAAAAGCCAACTTTGTGTGTTTATATTTTAGATTCTCACTGCTGGAACCTTCCTTAAGCAAAGTACAGAATTTATTTGAAGCGGTTCCTTAGAAAACAGGTCCTATGAGGAGCGGCTGAGGGAACCGGGATTGTTCAGCCTGGAGAAAAGGAGGCTGAGGGGAGACCTTATCAGTCTCCACAACTACCTAAAAGGAAGTTATAGCCAGGTGGAGGTTGGTCTCTTCTCCCAAGTAACATGTGATAAGAAATGGTGTCAAGCTGCACCAGGGGAGGTTTAGATTGGATATTAGGAAAAATTTCTTCACCAGAAGGGTTATCAAGCACTGCAACAGGCTGCCCAGGGAAGTGGTTGAGTCACCATCCCTGGACGTATTTAAAAGACAGGTAGATGTGGTGCTTAGGGACATGGTTTACTGGTGGACTTGGCAGTGTTATATTAGTAGTTGGACCTGATCTTAAGGGTCTGTTCCAATCTAAATGATTCTATGTTTCTTGCATTTCAAGACCAAGGTACATTCGTGAAAAGCATACAATCAACTCAGTCAAATGGGCACAAGTTGGAACATAGGAAGTTCCGTTCAAATACACAGAAAAACGTCTTTACAGTTAGGGTGACGGAGCACTGGAACAGGCTGCCCAGGGAGGTTGTGGAGTCCCCTCCTCTGGAGATTTTTCAAGACCCGCCTGGATGCAGTCCTGAGTAATGTGCTCTAGGCAATCCTGCTTTGGCAGGGGAGTTGGACTAGATGACCTCTAGAGGTCCCTTCCAACTCTGAAAATTCCATGATTCCGTGAAATGCTAGAACTGTCTTTTGTTTAAACAATATCCCATTTATTTGTCATACTTCGCTCTTGCTCCTTTCCCCTTTCAGCAGCTTTGACAGAATTTTTCTGTTGGAAAATATCTGATACTGAAAAATGTTTCTTGAAATTACATAGTGTGAAAATGAACTCTGTTCTGCCCATTTCAGGAGAAAACATGTATGCTTGCTATTGGCTATAATACCTGTAGCAATTTTTAACAGACACTCTTCTATTCTGACTGCCTACATCTTTCCCTAAAATCTCTTACTAATAAAATACAATTTGCAGGGTTTTGCTGGAATACTTTTTTTTTTCCTGTTAGTAATATTTGCTATAACTTGTGGAGGTTGACCAAGGCTTTTGTACCAGCAATTTCATTATCCCAAATGAGGTGTTGAGGACTGTTATAGTAAAGTTGTATTAGAGTAACCTAGATGCCTATGTGAACTTGGCAAGATGCACTCAAAAAATAAATTAAAAGTCACAAGATAATTTTGTCTGGTGATACATTCTTAATTATGTAAAACAAAGTACATAGTTGAAATGTTCTGCACTTGTGGTTAGAGCAAAGATGAACAGAAGCAGAGACTACTCGTTTGGGTTCCTCTTCTGCTGCTAGGTGATGGTGAACTTTCCATTTGGAACAACTGTAGTACCTGCTGGTTCAACTATTTTAGTTGTGGTTCAGGACCATATTGTCTTTTGAGGAATGAAGATAGGATATAAATGACTTGTCATACAAACTTGTATTTTTTCAGCAGGCAAGAAATCCTAAATGCCTTCCACAGAGTTTTTACAGCCTGTTAGGGAAAAACACCTCTAATGCCTGTATATTAATTTAAATAAATTAATAATTTTAGCATGAGAATGTCTCAGCCTGTTCTATGCTCCTAATTTTCACCAGTAATAGTTGCACTTGGTTGGGGCAGCCTTTCACACATACATCAGTCAGTTTTGTGAGGAAAACAGACTTCTGGGTAAAATTGCCTCACTTCTTGCAGTGATTATCTATCAGCATGTATGTGCCCATGCAAAAATACATGTGAGCAAGCAATTGTGGAAACTTGTGTTGCAAGACAACTGAAGGGAGAAGCCTAAAACAAGGTTTGCATCTGAGAGAGTTGCACAACTGCAATTTGCTCTTGATCTTCTTT
>VUYV01000137.1:221013-391677 GCA_008711295.1 Anarhynchus alexandrinus
CCCAAAAAACTTGTAGATCCCTTGCTTGATTTACTGTGTTTGCTTTGAAAGCAAAAGCAGTATGTTATGTTTTGTTGTGTAGAAGTGAATGGTGGAAGCAATAGGTTATTTGTTCAGAGATGAAAGAATACCTATATAATGATTGGTGCAACATTTGGTGTAATGCCTCTCCAAAGATGATGCATTTCTAGTGCACTACCAAGAGCCTTGCAGTGATGTTGTTTGTCCCTGCTGTCTAATAGTTGCAGCCGCTTTTTTTTTTGGAAATGCCTGTCTACCTGTCCAGTTTGTGAGAGGACACGGGTGGCTGGATGCAAAGAGGTAGCAGTAGTGAAGCCACAAGTTGCAGCTGCTCTGGGAGGGACCGCTCCATTTTTTCTTGGGCTATTGAAAGGGAAGAACAGTACAAACTTAGATATAAGTTTCTACCAGAAAAGAAAGAGCTGTGTGATCATATGCATGAACCAAGGTTTGAATGTTGAGCAGCACTGTCAGGACTAAATAAAGGCTGGTCCAACATGAGCTGGCAGAAACTACCCCAGGTACTTGCTATTATTGAGTCCTGCTGGCTGCTGTATTGGGTTGGGATCCAACCTTTTTAGTCCATATCAGTGTCTCGGTGGACAGTCCAAGAGGATTCCAGCTGTGCCCCTTCACCATGTGTCATGTTTGCTGCAGGAGACCAAGAACCAGATGCTATGCAAAGCCAGGATTTTGCTAATAGGCAAGTGGCTCTTGGAGGAAACCCTGTGAGAAAGAAACCCAATACACTGATGTAGATTTGCAGGATTTTAATATTTTGCAATGTTTTCATATTTTGTCTCTGCCTGCCTCTTTGAAAAAGGGTGGCTGTATCGGAACAGGAGAACTGATTTGAAAGTCCCCAGTAGTATTTTGAAAGTGTTCAAGCATTAAAGCAGAGTCATTAATATGTACTGACATCAGTAACCAAACATAAAAATAGTCTTTAGGACACTTCAAATAATCCTTGCAAATTTTACTAGGCCTCAGAACTGAAGACTAATACATTAAATGTAATATTTAGCATAAAAAAATACAGTATATGATCATTACTGATAGCATAAATACTAGGAAAAGTAGTTTAGAAAATGTGAATAGCTATGCAGACAGCACACAGCAGCTTAGTCCTCATGCTCTTTCCCTGCTCCAGTGTGGGGTCCCTCCCACAGGAGACAGTCCCCCTGAACTTCTTCAATGTTGGTCCTTCCCACGGGCTGCAGTTCTTCACAAACTGCTCCAGTGTGGGTCCCTTCCATGGGGTGCAGTCCTTCAGGAACAGACTGCTTTGGTGTGGGTTCCCCACTGGATCACAAGTCCTGCCAGCAAACCTGCTCCAGCGTGGGCTCCTCTCTCCATGGGTCCTGCCAGGAGCCTGCTCCAGTGCGGGTTTCCCATAGGGTCACAGCTTCCTTCAGGCTTATCCACCTTCTCTGGTGTGGGGTCCTCCACAGGCTGCAGGTGGATATCTGCTCCACCGTGGATGTCCATGGGCTGCTGGGGGAGTGCCTGTCTCACCAAGGTCTTCAGTAGAGGCTGCAGGGGAATCTGCTCCAGTGCCTGGAGCACCTCCTTCCCCTCCTTCTTCATTGACCTTAGTGTCTGCAGAATTGTTGCTCTCGCATCTTCTCACTCCTCTCCCTGGCTGCTGTTGTGCCACAGTTTTTCCCCCTTCTTAAATATGTTATGACAGAGGTGCTACCACCACCGCCACCAATGGGCTTGGCCTTGGCCAGCGGCAGGTCCATCTTGGAGCCGGGTGGCATTGGCTCTGTTGGGGGGAGCTTCTGGCATCTCACAGAAGCCACCCCTGCAACCTCCCTGCTACCAAAACCTTGCCATCCAAACCCAATACAAAGTTTTATTTTATAAAATTGCAAAATAAAACAATTACATGGCACTCCCAGGCAAAAGTCTTTTGTCAATCGCTTTAAGCAGTTTTCTTAAACTGAAACTGTCCTGCAATGTTTTGTAAGGTAGACATTTCAAACCTCAATGGATAATATGCTATAATTACTACTTTTAAAAGGGTTGCTAGCAAAAGTCCATAAAAGTGAAGTAATTGTACTTTGTTTCCTAATTCTTCATACTAGATGAATTGCCATTGCCACAGCTTTTAATTTCAATTCAAAGTAGACAAAACAGGCAACTCCTTTGCAAATGTAACCCCATCAGCTACTGTGGCTAAATCTCAGAGATTTTCTTGAATATTCCCATTTCTGATGCAGACAAAAAAAGATAAATTACTGCAGATAACAAAGCATGCCTTATTTTTCACCAAGAAATAATGTCACCTTCTAGCACTTGCTGTCTGCGTTAGCACTAGGCTACCTAGAAACATGAACTGATTATCTAACTGATTTTGTTACATGTAAAATCCAGTCAAACGCTCTTCTCAATTTTCTTATTCTGGCATTGCACAGATGTGGGCTTACTGGGTACCTATCGCATTGTAGCTTCCAGTCCCCAGTAAGCACTGCCTAGAGCAGAAATGGCTAGTCACAGTGGCAATTTCAAGGACAGTCCCCTCCTCTAGTTCAGGGCTATGCTTCCCCAGATGCAGACCACAGAAGCAGACAAGAATACACCCCCAAACAAGCACCCAGTTGTCATCAGCAGAGGTCTTCACCAGTCATAGGATGGTTTAGGTTAGAAGGGACGTTGAAGATCATCTAGTTCAACCCCCCTCCTATGGGCAGGGACACGTCCCACTAGACCAGGTTGGTCAAAGCCCCATCCAGCCTGGCCTTAAACACCTCCAGGGATGGGGCATCCACATCTTCCCTGGGCAATTTGTTCCAGTGTCTCACCGCCTTCACAGTGAAAAATTTCTTCCTAGTATCTATTCTAAATCTGTGTCTATGCTGCACAACACGTAGAACAACAAGAGATGCTAACCTTCCTGCTCATGATCATTTGTCTCCTCCAGCCCCCCGTATGGTAGCCCTCAGCAAGGTACGCCAGCCTCTACGAACTTGCTGGTAATTAGACCAGTTCCTTGTCAACAGCTGGGGCATAGACTCTCGCCTGCTATCACGGTGCTCAGCCAAGTAGGCCAGGAAAGATGGAAACACACACAGAGAATTTTTAAATTGAGCCTTTCAGAGGCTTACAATTTTTATTTGGGTTTGGAAGTTTTTTGGTTATTTTGGTTTTCTTCTTTATTTTTCTTTTTTTCTTTTTTTTTTGGGGGGGGTTGGGGGGGGAAATGAGCTGTCATACCCAGAAGGGACTTCATTTTTTGCCATACTGTGCATGGGAGAGGCGCTTGGAGCAGAACATGTGAGAGACATCCAGACCAACAGGCTTGAAGGCCCACAAGATAGGTAGGAAACCGGGCATCTCTACAAATGTTGTGTGGTGTACACACAGTTGGAGCTCTCTAAAAGTGCTGAGTTTTGAGGCAACAGGGTTTGATGTGGTTTGCTGATCAGGGATTGCTTTTTAGTGTTGAAGACTTAGCAGAGTAGAGAAAAACTGAGTTTTCCTGGTCTGGATTTGGAGGGAGAGAGACTTTTGTCTTCTGCAGCAGATGAAAATAACAACAGCATATCAGATGGAGCAAAGAACAAGAAACTAACAAGAATAAAGCATGTGCAACCTTATTTCACCCAATAGTTGGTAATTTTAGCAACTACCCTGAGGGTTAAGCTTCAGACACGCTGCTGTAGCTGTTGTGACGTAAATGTTACAAATATAAGTGATTCAGTTTCTTCCTAAATTTCCACAGATGTATGATGAAGTATAAGCATAACAGACTTGTAACTTCTATGTATTTGGGGTCGCCAAATCCAGCAGCCCAAGAGAGGTGAGGTTCCTGCAGCTCCATGACCCCAGGTCCAACCAGTAGTGAGGCTGTCCCAGTAGGCACACACAAATGCCCATCTACAACACATACATACATACATACACGCCTGCCCACACAGATCAGCACAGACAGACACCCTCAGCACACACACCAACACAAACAGCATCAACAGCCTTGTCCTGTTCCCCTCTCTGGCTGATCAGGGTGAAGGTCTGTTACTGGGAAATATGTCCATACAAACGGATGAGGTGGATCCCTCCAGCAGCTGGGCTCAGGCATCCAGTCTGCCCAGTAGCTGCCCCTGGATCCCACTTTCTCCAGTCACTGGCACCTGGATGTACAAGCCCCTCAATCTGCAGCCCCGCTGCAATTGCTGGTAGAGACCCTGCTCGCTCACAGCCATGCACACACACACACGGAGGCGCAAGAATGGATCCACCATTAACTGTGCTTTGACATGGAGGGCATCCAGCAAGGAGCCCTGGATTCCCACTCCTCACAGCTGACAGCACCTGGGCATACAAAACTCCACCCCAGCTACTGGTATGGTATATTTAGTCTATTCTCTGCTCAGATTTTCTCTAAACACCTTCAATTTTTTTTAAAGAAACCATTCAATGTTTTATTCATGTAACATTGTTTTGCACATAGTGAATTTATGGACTATCTCATGAACTGATCAGAAGAGGGGTTACTGGATACCAGATATTTGAAAATCATGCATTGCTCTTGGTCATCTCTAATGCTTCTTCTGTTTCATGACTAATGAGATCTAACTTTTATAACATGTTTTTTTTTCCCTGAATTAATTTCCTTTTAGCAAAATATACTTCCCCTAGCAATTTGAAATGGTGACGTAAATACAAAATCTACTCTACAACCATTTGCACAAACAGAATTACTGTCTGATGTTCACACAAGGAATTTAACTTCTCTATCCACTTCCCAGAAGTGAAGTACTCATATGTAAAAATAACTATGATGCAGACTGGTCCATATATGTGCAGGATGAGCAGAGGGGCCTTCCAACCATCAACAAAAAGCAAAGCAAGTGAGACTGTGGCCAGCTCGGAAAAGCAAGCTTCTGTAAGTCACTCACATGACTTTGTATTAGTATGTCATTACTATTCTCATTAGTATGACAGTATTAGTCCCTACTAACTGGAAAATAATTATGGAGAAAAGATTGCTTACTGAAGTGAAGTTTTACTTTGCTGTTTTTTACTTCATTGTGTCTTTTTAAAAAATAATATCAAGACTCTTTAACATAGAATTGTTGGTGTTTGTGCTGGTGAATTTTAGGCAAAGCACTGTTTACAGGAGGAGCAGAAAGGGAAATGCTGGTACTGACCAGAAGCAGAGTTTGGTCCTACGTTTATTAGTGATTTGCAACTTAAATATGTTCTAAAGTACACGAGTGTAGCATAAGATGTAAGGGGAAAGTACAAAATACAAAGCACAGCTCTATTTTTTACAGAGATTGTTTTCCGTAACACCGTATTTTTCAGCCTGGGGAAGTATGCCTCCACGGGCATTTTGAATGGCAGCCTTTGAGTGGGCTTTCATTTTAAGTAAATCAGTTTTCTTAAAGGCTCTCCAGCCAGCATTTGGAATGGATATTAGTGAGGTCTCCAGGCAACTTTGGTCTGCGGGAACAAGGTCTCTTACCTCTGTTAACCTCTGTATATATTCCTCCAGAGAAATGTACTTCCTTTTTCTACTTTCTGCTCCAAAAGCAAGACCAGCTGTTTGGCAGCAAGGCTGGGCACTCAGCCAGAGCTCTGCTTGATCTAGATAAGGTTTTATCTTTCATAATGTATACTGTAAATATATTTTTCTAGCAGATCCCTTTTGAAACTTTCCTGGGTGATTGATGAGATCTGCCCCGAGACATCACAGACCATTTCTTCTTCCTTGTGGGTAACTGCAGATGCAGTTTCTGTGAGACCAAAACATTTTGTCCATAATTCTTTGCTGGCTTCCATGTGGCCCAAATGAGAGAGTTCAGAATGAATGAGAGAGTTTGAATCAGGCCCAGCAGAGAATTACGCCATGCTGTACAAATGTCAATAAATGGTTCTTAGCAGCTGTGCAGAAAGCTGAGGCAGAGCTGTATATCCCATAAACGATCAAGGTCAAACCACTTCCACCCTGCCTCCTAGCCTTATGCCAGAGCCATTGGTAGTAACGACAGATCGTTCCCAGACCAGGCCCAAGCAATAGGATCCTTACAGCCAGGCTAAGTAGAGCATTAGGCACCGTAACCTACTGTCAACAAGAAACATATTACACTCAGGGCAGGGGAAAGATTTCCCTTGCCGCAAGGATGCAGAAAGTAGAAAACAGCAGGAAGAAATACAGGGCAAAAGGTGAAAGAGGCAGCTTCCACATCCTCAGGACAGCAGTATAGACAGGTTCTTGTAGTTTTTGCTCTCCGCTCCTAACAGATACAGTCCAAGGGAAGATGCTGAAGTGGTCTGCGCTTCACAGCCAAGAGTCAGCCATAGATTTATGCAATGGCACTCTTGAAGCATCCCACTGGGTAGTATGGGGCATAGACTGGTGCTATGTATTGTTCTCACAGGTAAGTTAAGGAAGAGAATGATCAAGAGAAAGTCCCCACTAGAGGTGCAGAGAGACCTGTCAATCTATACAAACAAGAAGGTAGAGGAGGATGACTGTATCATGTAGGAATTGGCCAAGTCCCTGACACAGCATCCCATGAGAACACTGCTGTCAGAAAGGATCGCCTCTGAACAGCATGACCTAGACCATCAACAAGGGAAGGAATCAACAGAAGCATTTAAAAGAAATGGCAACAAAGTTGTCAGAGAAGCACTTTTCAACCAGTAAGTGATATATGTGTGCAGTTGGAAAGGGCAGTAGCATGGCTTTATGCTTCTTTGGAGCTGTCTGCATGGCCAGTCTGACTGAATTCCTCCTGACTCATGGTAGGTGAACTGAGCAAATAAGAGGCAGAGACTGCACAAGAGTTGCTCATTCAATTCATTTTGTTCTACAGTTTTGTCCCACCGTGCAAGACTGGTTGGCAGCATGGATCCTAACTCTCCGCACTGGTATCCACATGGCTTACCCAGGTTCTGATAATTTTGCACAATCCTAAAAACCTTGAGGTTTATATTGTGTTAATGTCTGTTACCTTCTAAGTACATGCTCAAGAGATTATTTGCATCCAGCAAAAACAGGTCTCATGAACCATGTCTGTCACCACCTCATGAGGAACGACCTGGGATAAACTTCATAGATACCACCAGGCAACTCTGAACGAGAAAACAGCTGCAGCCTGGTGATGAAAACAGGCTCTCCCACTAGGCAGCCCTAAAGCTGCAAACATGTCTGTCTTATGATCATATAAACTTGTTTCCAATGAGAAGGAGGTCCATGCATCCTTGCCACCGCACCAAAAGAAAAAGACAGCTGAGAAGGTTTTGTGTTTCTGTGAGTAGAATGAGTGCTCCATCTACCCGCTCCATGGCATCAGTCAATACCACACCATGAGGTCTGCCAGAGACTCTGCAAAAGAGTATCCCATTGCAAGCTCCAGCAGCAACTATGACAAGTGAATAAACAGCTTCTAGAGTTGTAGTACTGGAGGCCAGAATGCTCAAAGGCAGACTCCTGGCTGCAGGGCAGTCAGATCTCTCCCTCAGCTGGGAAGCACAAGAATCATCAATGAACTATCTGGACACCAGGACTCAGCAGAGAGGATCACCAGCCTGTGAGGCCTCCTTGTGGCCTCACTGGAGGAATCTGGTGAGGTTTCCAGCCTTCTGGATGCTTTAAGTCAATGGTAGTTTTGAGGCATGGGAAAGAAATGAAGCTGCCCCTTCATCAAGTTACATGGCTGCTTCACCTTGGCACATGGCAGCAGGAGTGGCAGCCTCTTCTTCCTCCAGCCCATGACCTGCCTGGAGGGGCGACAGTTATTCTCCTAGCTCAACCTAAGCACAGTCACTGCAGGCAAACAGAAATCCTGATCTATTTCAAAGCTGACATTTCACTCCTCCTTCCTCATGCTTTTGCTGCTCTCACCACAGTAAATGAATGCTGTTTCTTCAGTGTTACCTACATGTCCATAGAGCGCTCATCAGCCCAGGAGCTCAGAAGCATAGATTTACTGTGGAGCTGGTGCTTGCTGAGACTGGACACTAATATTGTGAACAGACTCCTTAACCCAGTTCACATGGCTGTGGAGTGGAGACTGCCATTGCAGATAACTATCATGTTCACTGCCAGATACTCACAGACAGGAGATACAGGTACTGCCATCAAAAGGGGGCTTTGGGATATTCAAGTATGTCCTGTTCATCTACAGTCTTCAAGATCCCAAAGGCACATCTGTTCTACTGCATATGCGTAAGATGCCAAGATGAAATGGTACTGACAAACTGAAGAAACCCCAGCTGATCTCTGTCCACAGTCTGTCCATGCACTGGAAAGAACTGATGGTGAGGCTGTTTATCATGTCTCAAGGGAGGCAGAGGGAGTTGTAAAGTGCTATATGGTTCCAATATTGAGCTCAGGAGGATTTGGTGCAAGAAAGTTGGAGTGCTGATAGAAAGTCTGGGGAAGAGGTGTCTGAATACTGTTCTGCTGGTTCCTGACCTTGACTTTAGCTCCTTCAAAGAGCAAAGGGCAAATGTGTGTGCTGACAGATGAGTCAACTCGCTGCCAGTTTTCCTACCCTCCAGCCAACACCCGCATCTGTCCACTCCACCTTTGTTCTCCTTATTCCTAGTCCAGGTCTTTCTCTATGTCAGATTAAATGTTCAGCCATGCTCTCTAACTCACTCACAATTTCCCATCCTTGTGCCTATTCTCATTCTAAAGGACCTGCTAAACTGTATTATCCTTTCCTATCAGTCCCTATCCAATCTGTCCTACAGCTGCTGCACATTAATGTTACCTAAAAACCCTGCCAAAAAACCTTGCTCTCCTTTGATCTTCTGTACTCATCTGCTTACTTATCCATGGGCCAACGTGAATATGGCTCGGGTCAGCATTTTTATACCGGCATCAAGCCGTTTCTCTTCTGGAAAGAGATGTCCAAGTGATTTAGTTGGGGCCCAAGAACAGTTAAAAATAATGGCTTTGAAGGTGGAGATGCAGGACGTAGACATACTTAAGGAGAGGGAGGTGCATTGCAACAGAGTGCAGTTTCTATTTAAAGAGCGAATGCGCATAGGTACGTGCATGTGCTGCCTATAGATGAGGACCAGTGGGCAGGATGAACCAATGAAAAATACTTAGGCAGCTGACCATGCAAGATAAATTAGCTTCTAGAAACCTGTACAAGATCAAATATGGCTTTGATCTAGCTTGGAAGCTAATAAAAGTGAGCTACATCTTTCACCATGAGAGTCTTTGCTGACACCTGATGTAACTTTTCTTTAATTCTATCCACAGCCATTCTGCTATGTATAAATTATTCTTCCAGGTTTAGTATAGAAGCAGCTGGTGCCCTATCTGATGCCATGTTAGCATGGCAGATGAGGGATCCAGGGCACATCCTCACTAAGCAAATTTTACATCTGGTCCCTCACAGCTTGTCTTGTACGTCCTAGCACTTTTTTATCCTGTTTTTTAAATAGTATCTTGCTCTCCTCAGCGGAAAGCCTACATTCAACGGATCTGAAGGAAAGCATTTTTATTCTAATATTGTTCATAGGAGGAACACTGCATTACTTACAGATTATTTTCCTAGCAGAAGGCCTAGCCAGACCTACTTTTTCCGTCCATTTTAGAGCATGTGCAACCAGCCAGTGAGCTGGGATCTCTTCCCCTTACCAGGATTCACACAGCAGGTTCTGTATGCCCTTAGCTGTCCTTTACACAATAGCCTGGAGAATGACAACTTAAAGATGATCCTGGGACCTCCTAGATTGCAAACATGAGTAAGGGAGGAATCCTGACCAGTTCATTCCCATGAACTTTCATGAGAGCCTCCTTAATGTGTTCTCTCAACCTGTCATTCAAAGGCAAGTGATCCTTCTTTCAAAAGCAACTCTCTGCAGGGTTCTGCATTAACCAGGACGGGAAGACAGAGCACCTCATTTCACACAACTCTTCAGATCCCACTTAGAAAAATACTTTTAAGAGCTTTATAGATATTTAACATAAACGTCACTTATTTATGATCTCTCTTACAGATTATTTTCTATGCATAAAATTATTCTTAAAACCCTCTCTGTGCTTGTTATCACAATTTAACTTCCATGTCTAAATAAGCCTTCAAAGAAAGAAAGTCTGTAAGATTTAATTCTCTTCAATTAGGTGTTAGTGCTGGCAGCATATTCTCTCTTAAGAAAACTGACAAGTCTTAAAGGCAGAAATTCTTAATTTCTGAGTTAAAAAACAAACCTTTCAAAATCAGTATCCTTCCAAACTTTCTCTAGATGAGGAAGAGAAACATAATAGAACACAAGAACGATTTAAAAATTTGCATAGACCATCCTTGAAACAGAACAATTAAATAATTATTTGTTTTATGTCATGGAAAACTGCATAAAAATGCTGTGTAAAATATTTAGTTGCTGAGTAATAAACCAAGATAAACATCCATAATAAAGCAGCATTTTGAAGGCAATCCCTATCAAAGCCCCAAACTTATCAATGGAAATAGAGCGTGGGTATATCAAGGTGACACGTTTATCTTGCTCCTGTTGTAGTACTGCACATCCATACAACGTACACAGTCACGAATGGTCTCCAAGACAGAGTTCCCGCAAGAAGCGTTGACACACATCCAGCAGTGTGAGGCAAGAATGACACCTGGCTCTCCATGCAACCTCTCTCCCCCCAGCTGCCACCCTGACCGCAAGCGTAACAGAATGGTTTGTGAACCACCTCCCACGCCTTCTCCGTTTACCACCCAGCTATTTTATGTAGGCAGCTAGAAAAGGATTTTCATGTGTATGAACACGCCTGGCTGGAAGCTGCAGCTGTTCAGCTGTTGATTTATCATCTGTTCAGCTTCTCTGACATGGGGCTGGCAACCCTTGTGAGAGTAGGGGAAGACAGAGTGGGAAGAGGAGACGGCTGGTGGTTGACAGCTGTTTCAGCCTCTGCACTGAATTGGCTCTGAATACGCCTCAACGCCCTAAATTTGGCTGACGCTCAGTGTTCATCAGAACAGGACGTAAAGCTACAAAAAGAGGAAGAAGTGAGCAAAGTGGAAGATTTAAGGAGGAAAAGATAGCATGTTTTTAGCCTGTTCAGGGTAACTTGTGCCAGACCTTCCTTAATGGGAGAGTGAAGCCATTTTGAAGAAGGTAAAAGCCCATGTTTCCAGAGGACAGACTACAAGCATGACCTAAATCATGCCTTGTAAGAATCAGAAACTCCTGTTCTGCCTTTCCATTCGTCTCCCCATCGTGATCAGCTCCGTTTGAGAGAGGAAAACTGTCTCCACTCTCCTGTCCCAGAATGTATTTACTGGGAAAAAAAAGTGACAAAAGTGCAGCTACGGAAACTGTCTCCCCTTTACCTCCTCCCCAACACTCTCCTGGTGACTACCACACTCTGAAGGACGCTTGTTAGAGATGTATCTCCTTGACTGGACAGCTTTTCTCTCATGCCCCCATCCAGCTTCAGATGGTGTTTTTTATCTGCCTTCAGCAGATACATGACTGATCAGAAATACTGCTGAACTCTCTGTGCCTTCTCCATCCATCTTATGGGCCACAAAGGCTGTGAAGAAGGAGGTCAGAGCTGGTGAGCATGAAGGAGGTGATGCGTCAGAGGCTTGCAGCAAGATTGTGGGTGACCAGAATGAAGTTCATACAGGACAAAATCCCGGAGATGTCCTGGAGAGTGTGAACTGCTGGAGAACCTGTTGGTCGCCTCTCAGCCACTGCGTCTCCCCGGTGGAATCACACCCGTGGCAATTCCCAGCTTCAGAGAACAGAACTAAGGTTGCATCACCCGGGTATGCTGTATTTGCATCTCATCATTTCCAGGGGTGTAAACTGAGCAACATTAAAGGCATGAGACACTATCTGCCTTTCCCTGTGTTCCTGAGTTCAGAGGGTTTGTTAAAAAAAGTAGATTAATAGCAAGCATTGGGCAACACTGCTCTGCATATATCCCATTTAGTTATTCAACTCAATTGCCATTATTTACCAAAAGATACGAATTATTCACAGATTTGGAACTGCAGTCATCAGGACATCAAAGTCATCAACTACAAGGTTACCAAAGACTTCAGCACTGCCGCTGTTGCCAAATGAAAAATGTATTTGGCTGAAGCTGAAACTGAAATATAATCTTCATCCAAGAGGGAGCTGTGGTTGTTTTTTCTGGGACAAGCAGCCAGATTAAAACACTTTAAAACAGATTAATTAAATGACCTCAGAAGTAATGAGACTACATTTTCAGTCATTAGTTCTGTAACTTCGAAGTTAAATACTACCTTAAAGAAACTGAAGTCATGAAAAAGAGCAGATATAAGGACATTGTGTTACTGGCATAAGACAGGCAGTGCTAGTATGAGGCATTTTAATATGACATTAATAATCTGAATCAAGCATTTGAGCTTCACCACAGTAAACAAAGCATCGTGTCTCCTGAGATTAGGATCTTCTCAATATCTGGGTCCTTGCAAGCTCACCAGTGGGAAGAAAACTCTTGAAAATAAAGCAAATTTTTCTATCAAAACTATATTTAACTTTCAAACTTTCTGAGTTGTGCCTTCAGTAAGTAGTTTCATTCAGTAAAGGACAGCTGAATCAAAATCAACCAGTCTTTTTAAAAAATCAATCCCTGCAAAGGAAATTCTCACTTTAAGGAGACAAGACTAGAAACACGTTTTATTTAGATTTCTCAATGGAGATGATAGAAACAGACAATGGTAAGAGCTGATGTTAGAAGATGATAAATTTTCTTGTCCTTGTGCCACGACAGGCCATTGGGTGTTACATATTATACACCCTTACAAAGGAAACATACAATGTCTCCTTCTCTGCAGAGCTATTTCCGTGACTTGCTGCAAGCTTCAAAGAATCGTCATGGGATACATGAGTGAACCGGCGTGTTAACAAACCATTGCTTATAGATTTCTCAGAGGAGACTTCCTTCTTCTCCATGTTCTTAAAACGAGGATCCCCAAGCAGGTAGGTTGTGCCCAAATCTTCCATCCCATGCCCACTATTACACTCACATGGTATTTGCTGCCTTGACCCCATAGAAGGAACTGACAAAGCACAATTTTAGCTTTAGAAATTCTGTCTACAGGAACACAGTTTAAGCCAGTGAGAGACAACCCCTTCTAAAAGACTGTAGCTGCTTCAGGAAACAGCCTGGCCCCTTCCAAGACAGAGTTGGGATTGGTGAAAGTCTCAGGAGCACTGTGTCTCCCCTCAATCAAAAACTGCTTTTGAGTTATTGCCTCTTACAGGGCAGTGGTGTCTACCAACTAAACCTCAAAATGAAGATGGAGATAATTTTAGCAAAGTGGGAAATCTGGCCCTCTTGAAAGTGCTGACTTTTAAAAGATGGCAGCAGGGCAGGGAAGGTGTCCTGGTTTCAGGTGGGAAAGAGTTAAGTTTCTTTCTAGTGATTGCTGTGAAAGGAATGTCAATAATACCTATTGTTCTTAGTTGTTGCTAAGTGATGTTTATAATATTCAAGGTCTTTTTTCAGTTTCCCATAGAAGTATAGACAGAAGGATGGAAAGGCCAATGCCATATTCCATACCATAGATGTCATGCTCAGTATATAAATAAGGATTGATTGAGGGGTGGGAATCTGTGATCACTGGTCTGGATGGTGCCAATTCACCTGGTGGTGAAAGTGACCTGTGTCATTATTTGTATCATTATTGTGATTGTTTCTATTAAACTGTCTTTATCTCAACCCATGAGGTTTTTTTCCTCCCTTTCCCATCTTTTTTTTTTTTTTTTCCCTCTTCCCCCACCTTTCTGGGGGGGAAAAAGGGTGGGTGAGCAAGCAACTGCATGGATCTAGTTGCCAGCTGGGGTTAAGCCACGACAGAAGGAAATAAAGAAAACAGGTCATGAAACTGCAGAGCTTGGAATTGTCTCCGTAAGATCAGTCCTTGTGTCTTTTTCTTTCTTAATTTATTTTCAAAACACTGATCAGTACTTTATTTTTAATTCAGCAGCTCGAAGATGTGAACTTCACCTGTTGTGTGAAAAGTCAGAACATGCAACTAAAAAGCTTGAAATCTGGGCTATACGGCCTTCCCGGTACTTCAAAGCGGATCTACAAAGTAACCATTCTAGCCATCAGCATACCTCACCAGCTAGGCTTCCAGAAATACTGCCCATCCTCACCTCTCCTTGCTGAACCTGGGCCATCATAGAGGCAAGAATGCAAACTATTCAGGGCTAAAAGAAGAAAGAGACAGTGTAATTCTGTGGTTTACTTCTTACGGCACTTATACAAGAACAGAGTTGAGGGAGCTGTTTATTAGTCTCCATTCAAATTCAATTAAAACCAAAGCAAAATAAAAATATGCAAAATCCTTCGGGACAATGAACTGTAAAACCAAGGACTGCTATGATTAATCCAAGAGGCTGAAATCTGTGCTGAACATCTGTATACCTAGTTGACCTCGCAAGTTAGAAGGGTGCTTTGGTTTCATCAAATGGAAATTCTGTTGAACATGCTTTTATATGAGACAAGCTTAACGGCTCTTTTATGTGGTTTGGTTTTGGTTAGTTTATTGTGTACTTTTATGTGTAGTTTGGCTGTTATTCCTGAAAACAAATCTGTTTCTTAACAAAAACAAATGAATGACTTGCTCATTCTAAATTACTTCCAACAATAAACATTAGGCTGTCACCCTCAAATCAGTTTCTCTTGCTCTGAAGTGTAAGGGTATACAGAATACAGCTGCATCAAATACAACTGCCCTCTGCTACCAAATGACAGTCCTGTTCTCTCCTCCTCTCTCCACCCCCTCCTTAGTGCCAGCCCTGATCACAAAGTACACTCATTCAAAATGAACTGCTGAAAACTATTCCCTCTCTTCCTAGTGCAGTTTTCTGCTGAATTAACAAGTGAAGTTGGCTCACTGATTGATATCGGGGCTTGTGCAAGGGAGTGGGGAAAAGGAGCAGCAGGAGAGTGGGACCTCTCCTTTTCTCTTCTGGGGCAGTAAGTTGTTAGTTCACCTAAGATGTACCACACAACTGCATTGGAGGGCTATTGTAACTGGGATTCGCTGATAGTATTTGTCATTAAGCATATACAACCCTTCTCTCTGCTGTTCTACAGTCAGGTAAGGGCAGTATCCAACTGACTGGTGATTCCTGGACCACTGGGGACTCTGGGTTTACCCCAGAGAGATGACACTTGATAAATACGCATGCTGAAGCTGCTCAAGGCCAAATCACTGGATTAGAAAGAGAACAGTTATGAACAGCATTCTGGAAGACAGGCTGTTAAATCCTATCCTTAGAGCACAGAAGAAACACAGTGTATCTGCATTTGATCCCACTCCAACAGCCATATGCGTTTTACCCAGCGATCACTGCACGTGAAAACCATCCATCAGAGATACCCCCTCGAACAGGCACTGGCCCCCTGAGACTCAAGCCCAATAAAAACCCTAAGCATCCAGTGGAAACGTAGTACTTCACGGTGCCATTTTGGTGCTGGGAAGACAGGCAGCAGAGCCTCTCCTGGTTTATGAACTGCGTCCTTCTGTCTGTACGCGAGGCCCCTCCGCCCCTGGGCCTCCCCTCTCCTCCCGGGGGCCAGCACGGCCCCGCTCAGCCCCAGCGCTCCCGGCCCTTCAGCCCCTCTCCACGCAGCTCTGGCCTGTACTCGCTGCTCACCGCCAACTACTCCTCAAAATACACCCTTTCATTTCTGTGGGAACAGGGCTGCGCCTGTCCACAGGGGACGAGCCAGAGCACGGAGGGAGACGCCGCGGTGCTTGCGGACAAACCGCCGCTGGGCCGCGGCCGGGCACAGGCTCCCGCCAGCCGGGGCCCAGCTCGCAGCGCTCGCCGACACCACGACCTCCCCTCCTCCCTGCCCGGCGGCGCCCAGGCCCAACGCCGCTCCTCCAACCGCCACCCCCGGGCGTTGCGAGAGGGCCGCTCTGCGCAGGCGCGGCGGACGCCGAAGCCCCTCCCCCCACCCGAGCGTTTCCGAGTCCTTCCGAACCCTTCCGACGGCCCCCCGGCTGCGCATGCGCACAAGGGCGAGCGCCCCGGAGCGGGGGAAGCCTTCCCAACGTCCTTCTCCCTCCCCTCCCCTTCCCGCCGGGGCCGGCGGGCCTGGCCCCGCCCCCCCCGCGGCGGCCAGCGCGCATGTGCGGTTGCCAGGGCGGCCGTCTCCGGTGAAGGTTTAAAATCTGCGGGGCATGCGCAGTGCCGGTTCTGGCCCTGGCGAGGGGGACGCCACATTGGAACGGCGGAGGGGAGCGCTCCGGGCAGCGCCGGGCCGGGTACAGTTTTTGCGCCGCCTCCGCTCCTCCCGAGCCACGCTCGCCTCGCCTCGCCCGGCTCGGCTCGGTCCTGCCCTGCCCTCCACCACCCCCCCGCCCCCACCCTNGCGTGGATGGATCCCCGCGTGGCCTGGATCCAGCCCGAGCAGAAAGGCCCCGCGAATGCGCTGTGGATGCAGATCTGGGAGACCTCGCAGGGCGTGGGGGGCCGGGGCGGCGCCAGCTTCCCGCACTACCTCTGCCTTAACTCCCCGGCGCTGGACTCCGCCGCCGCCTCCTCCCCGCCCCGCGGCCACAGCTGCGTGCGGCTCGGAGCGCCCGGCGGCGGCGCCTGCTGCTCCTCTTCCTCGCCGCCTTCGCCTTCGCCTTCCCCTCCGGCCCTGCTGACCGGACTGGTTCCCGCTGCCACCGCCGGCCCCGCGGCGCTGAACGGCGGCGGCGAGGGAGGGCGGCGGCTGCAGAAGTCGCCTTCCGTGTCTTCCTCCTCCTCCTGCTCGTCGGTGGAGTCCGGCACCGAGAGCCCCGGCTTCTCCTCCTCGGGATCGTGCAGCGGCGGCGGAGGCGGCGGCTCCTCCTCTTCCTCCTGCGGCCCCCGGGCGGCGGCGGTGGCTCCTCCCGGGCTGTTGGGCAGCGGGGCCGGACCCGGGGAGTTTTTTAACTTCCACGAGAACAAAGTGAACGGTGTGAACGGGCACCACCAGCCCCCGCACCTGGCGCGCAGCCCCCACCCGCCGCCGCCGGCCTCTCCCCAGCAGCACCAGTACCACCCGGGCCGTAGGAAACGAGAGAATAAAGCCAGCACCTATGGGATGAATTACCTGCTCTCCGGCAGCCGTGGCGTCGCCATCAACAACTCCCCCCACCAGCAGCGGCAGCCGCCTCAGCCAGCACTGCAGAGCCCCGGCACACCCTGGAAGACCAGGAAATACAGCCCGGGCGTGCAGGGGTGAGCAGCCGGGGCCCCTGGGGCTGCTGCAGCCCGAGAGGAAAGGGGGACCTCGGCCAGCCTCTCCTGCGGGCCCCTCCGGGCAGGGGAGGGCGGGTTGGGTTTGGGGGTCACACGAACGAACGCCTCGGGAGCCGGCTGAGGCAGCGAGGGTGGTGATCGGGGATGGTGGGGCGCAAAACCGTGTTCTTTCGTAAATCACCTTGGTCTGTGCCGGCTGGGTGGCCGCTGGCTGAAGCAGCGGTGCAGGCAGGGCCTGGGAACCCAGGGATACAGGGGGTTAGGCCTTGCCTCGTAGGAGGTTGAGAGGTGAAGATATGAGGCCCCTATCAAACGGCACCTAGACTAGTTAAAAGCAGAGATGGGTGGGGGATGCTTGTCAACCTCCTAGGGGTCAATTCAGATTGTAAGGGGGAAGTGGAAGGCTTCAGTTCAGAGGAGCTCAAAGAAGACCCGTGCACTAGTTTTTTAAATGCCTCTGCTTAGGCTGTAGCAGACTGGTTACTTTGGGGAGTGTTAGGAACATCAATTGAAAGGGAAGTGCCCAATTCTGGCTGGAATAAGCATGAAAGTCAATGTGGTCTTAGAAAATTTTTGAGGGAAATGTTCTATCTCTAGGATAAATTGAGCCAGCCAATATCTGTACTGAAATCCTGGCTTTCTAAACAGAACACTTTTATGAAGCTTATACTATTCTGCGGCCATAACTTTCTCATATAAATGGATAGTTAGAGTAAGGCTGAGTATTAGGTTTGGTCCGATCGGCATGTAGAAGGGACTAAACTTGAACAAAGCACCTCTGGGGTGCTCCATGAGGTTTCTGTATTTCAGCTGTCAAATTTCACTCAGTCAAGGGGAAACATTGCTTTCTAATGTTAAGGTTATTTTGTTCATGGAAAAAGCGCTAGCTGCATTGATTGACCATAGCAGATTTCTGATGTCATTTCAAAAATAGTTTTTGGCACTCCTAAAATCCAAGACCCCTGGATGCCCATGGAGTAAAGGCACTGTGTATTTGTAGAGGGAAATAGATAAAGATAACAGGGTACACTTTCAGAGAAATTTAAGTGAGAGATTTAACTTAAGGACAGTGTCTTCCTTTTCTCTTTTGGGTGGTACTGTCAGGCGCTGAGTGCATTAAAGTTATCCAAAAGTATTAAAAGATATTTTTAAAGTTCTGTTTTTGCAAACCATAGCCTCCCCTGGGGAGGAAAAGAACTTGTGACTATTGCTTTTTAATTTCAAACTAACACTGAAAATGAAAATTGTTTACAGGAAGCTAAGATTTAGATGTTTAAGAGGTATCACATGCTAGGAGCTTTGGGTCCAGTACTGATGAGATGTATGTCTAAAATTCCAATATTAACTTAAAAATAGTCTGAATGTCTTTGTTTTATTTCCATAGAAGTGCATGAGAACACTGACTTATTTTATCTGTGTAAGACAAGTTAGTGTCACTGAGGTAGATCTCCAGGCAGGCGGATGAGGGAGTTGCCTGAGGTCACCCAGCAGGTCTACAGCAAACCCAGGAATCGAATCCAGGCACTGCAGGTTCTGTCCTCTAGTTGTTCAGCAGCACCACCTATGCCAATCACATATCCTTATCTTTCATCTTCTGCTCTTTTGTTTTCTGTTGGCTTTCCTTTAACAAAGGTTATGCTGCTTTTCAAGTATAAGTTTATAGAGAATCCATGCACAACAAAATTGTTTAGCCAAGCTTCAGTTGCACTATTCAGTTCCATAATACAGGTTATTCTTTTGCTGATGAGTTAATGACAAGTTCTTGGCTTAATATCTTTGAAAGTGGAAGCTGTGTTTCCTGATCTTCTGTCAAGGATCTATATTATTACAGTAAGACTTGATGCTAGGGGTGGGACACTGGTAACTACAGCATGTGTGATCCCATAGTTTCAGACTGTCTCGTGATTAATTTGTCAAATTAAGCTTCGCAAAACTGTACCGATGTTATAGCTTTCCTTAGAGTAGCAGGGAACTAGTGCTGAAGGAGAGCATGGAAGTTGAGACCATAGACTTAAATATGAGAAGCAGTTTCTGCCTAAAACTTTGAGTTCTGTTCCTCAAGCTGAAGCTTGGATGAGTGTGTATTCTAAAACAATTTTCTGTTTGGTGTTAGAAATTTTTTTTATGAATTGAAATAACGAAAATATTGTCACTGATGGAGTGGCTTTAGGTGTCTATCTTTTGCAGTAATTCCTGACTAATGGTGAGTTTAACTTCATTTTCCTGAAGCCAGGCTGGTGTATTATTTGGCTCTTCAAAATGCACTGGAAATACTGAGGTGGGAACAGATACCTATGGAAGTTTCTTCTGGGTCCTTTATGTTCCTGATTTGTTGCTTGGTGTTACTTGGAATTGTCAGCCCGGTCCTGAAGCATCACTTCCATAGCTGTGACGGACGATTGACAAGAGCATCTTCAGTGGTGTCAAACTGGTGTATGCAACTGTCAAAAAAATGTGATCCTTACAATCTTCAGTTGCAGTCTGCTTTGGACATAGATTATAGGAAGGAGGACTTGATCATTGATGCTCTTGTGCTCATACTACACATGAATGTGTAATGGCTTACTCTGCCATGAATATTGTCCTCTGCAGAATGTTTTTCTACAACGTGCTGAAATTTCCAACTGATATGCAGTAGCTCACAGTGTTACTGTAGTGTCTTTTGGTAACAGACTAAGAAGGGCAATCTCTGTTTGCCCTCTCCCAGGCTGTAGTAGTACTTTTGATGAAATGCCTGCATGCTTTGAAATAGTATTGTGGTCTCTGCACTTACTTATTCAGAGCTGGAGATGGTCTGTAGCTGTGCAAGTCATCACCATGTTTTTCAAATGGATTATATTCAGTGGCTTTGTGATGGTAGGTGTGGTGATGTTTAGGAATGCTTTATGTCGTAAAGGCTGCATTTTGCTGCTTTATGTGCAGCATTCCTGTTTTCTGGTAGACTCACACCTATTGCTTTTACCGCCTTCTGACCAGTAGCATGCCAATCTTTGTCTTGTAAAGGAAATACTGTCTCGTAAAACGTAAGTGTGAGTAGCCATGCTTGATTAGATTTCATCCTAAAGCATAGCTTTAGGATGCCCTAGATTGACCTATGTCATATTTTTCCAGATTTTTGGCAGGTAAGGAGTGAGGAGAATTAAGCCATATTTATTCCAGTGCTTCAACAGAGTGGTTAATCTAGCAACAGTGTAAATTCTTAAATGCCTGGGTTTAGGTTAGGAGTACAGCACAGTAGAGATGACAAAATGATTGATTTCAGATGTGATGCAGATAAGTGTCCTTTAATATTATGAGATTAGCTCAAACTGTTGTGACTGATGTTCAGAACTACGTGTGGTTTCTTGGTACTGTAAAGTGTCCTCTTGAGAGGTTTTAAACTACATCTAGCATCTTAGGGTCTGCCTTCTTTGTACATCAAAGTAATACCCTCTGTTTCTGTAAAGTCAATATTTTAAATATATCTGACTAATTTACGCATCCAGAGAGTTTAAAAGTGCATTTCAAATTGGAATCAAGCTATTCTAAAGTTTTTCCTAAGGACTCTACTGCTAGGTTTGCATTGCTTGGGTACAGAGCTAATAGGTCACTCTCTCTTAAGATGTAGCTAATAGCTTATGAGTAGTATAAAATTGTAGCTGATTTAATTCTTCTGCTTCTTAATATGAAGTTAACAAAGTAAGTAAAGAATTAAGGCATTTTTAACAATATGAGCCTGTTCTGCTTAATACTTTGAATGCAGTTTTCAGATTAATTGTAGATGTTGAATGAGATTAGTGCTGAAATACCTTTCATATCTGCTTGGTACATTACAGTGCTGTGCAGAAACAACAGAACTGGCTTGTTGAGGATTAGTGTGGATACCAGAAGTGTTATGATACTTTGGAATGGTGCTTTGCCCATACTAATTAGCATTGCATAACATCTGATGATTTACTGCATTCATTTTTCCCCTCCATGCTGTTGTCTTTAACCCTCTCTCGATATGACGCAAAACTTCTGTTGTAGAGCACAAGAGCACAAACGCCTCCACATTTGGTTAGGCTGAAGGAGGATTCAGGCCAGCATGGTCTGGTGACTGTAGCAGATATCTGGGGAGAGTTCTTACAAGCAAGGTAAACTTATGAGGATGCCTCCCCAAAAGACTTGCTTCAGTGTTCACCAGTTTGCAGCTGAAGGATACTGTGTAGCAAAAGTGATATCCCGACATTCATTTCTGTAGTTACTCAGATGTGGTGGTGTTGCTATATATGCTAAGTCTGTATTAGGTTTTGTTTATTTCTTCACCTGTATGCTGAAGTGTTTCTAATTCCAATCTTACTGGGTATTTTGCTTTTATGATATATTGCTGAACTTTGACCAAGATAAATTCAGTTACTGGGTTTTGTGCAATGCACTATTAAAAATGCATTGCGTTCAGGACCTTCCATAGCTCTAGTTCCATGTTTGTGAACCATTGCTGCTTATTATGCTGCTGTCAGAGCTGGACAATGCAAATTAATGTGTAGGGATGCCACATTGTCAGCCCCTTTTGCAGATTTTATTTTCTTGTACTTTGGCTGAGCTGAAAAAATGCAGACTTTGGAAACTGTGAAGCCTTTACCATCTGCACTGGGGTGTCCAGCACTTGTAAGAGCTTTAAGGGGTTTCCAAGGGTGGCATTCGAACTCCTTGTTGCCTTTAACAGTGCTTTCTTGCTCTAATACCTTCTAGTAAAGAATCAACACAATGGACTATGCTTCATCTGTTAAATCTTTAGTGTCTGTTATCTGCAATGTTAGGTGGATACCTGTAGTGAAGGTCTTAATGTAAGAGGCAGGCAGTGCTGCAACGTATACTCAATTCTTGTTTCATCTTGCTTTAGGATCAGGGTAGAACCAGGCAGTATATACTGTAGTGTGCAAGGAGGAGGGCAGGAGTAGTTGCCTGTTAGTCATAGTAAATGTCTGGAGAGAGACTTGAGAGAGCATCAGGATATGGTTAAACTGGTTGTTTTTGTGCCTAAAGGTTGGTATGCAGCAGAGTTGAAGGGTAGCTGCTGGATGAATTGTCAAAAGAACAGAACATTTATTTTTTGTGGTCGACTAAGTTGACTAGAGTAGGTGAAGCTCAAAGTTTCCTTGTAAAGTGGATGCCTAGTGTCGAGTGGAGACTGATGCTTTCGGTAGTGGAATGAAAGGAATATTTTGGCAGCAGCAGACTTGCGAGAGAACGTACTACTAGAGGTCAGAAAGGCTAGTAAAACGGTAGTAAAACATGAGAAGGCTTTGCATGACAGGTGCCCACATCTGTGTCTAAAGGAGAATGGGACACGTTTGGAGCAGTTTAATCCTGGCATCAGCTTCGTGATGCTTTTCGCAGTTGTTAGGCTTTGGCAGTAGAGATAATTGGCACTAAGAACATAAACAGCTGTACTGGGTGAGACCATTAGAGGTCAATGCCAAATGTTGGGAGAAGACTGTATCAACATGAGCCTGTAGTGATATTTCCTGGAATAATCTCTCAGATTTCAATGATCTATGGTTCTCAGACTACCTGGGCTACAGGCAGTGCATTGTTAAGCTTATTGTGGATTTTATGTGTGAATTTATCTCATCTCATTTTGAGCTGGTATGAGCCTCTGGGATCAGCAGTGTCCTGTGGCAAGGTGTTGCTCAGTTAAGCTATGCATTATGTAAAGATCCAGGTTTTTTCTTTTTTTTTTGTCCTGAGGCTGTCACTAGGGTTGTAGTTTCTGCCAGCCACAGGTCTGTGTGTTAATGAGGCAATCCATAAGTGCTCTTTGCAGCTGACTTGAAAGAGGGAAGGGAAAAGTTGAATCACCTGACAGTTGTCTGTTTTTTAGTCTATTTAATCATTCATTCTATTGAAGCAGTTTCCAGCCTCTTGATGTTTATCACCTCTGTATGCTTTACAGTTCTGCAGTATCTTTGGGCCTTGGACAAACCAGACCTGTGTGCGATAGTGTCACAGTATTCCTACATTTTGGGCTATCTTGTTCTATCTTTTACTTTGTTTCCTGATTACTAACACGGGCCTTGCCTGTTCATTTTGGCTACTGAGTATTGAACAGACCTCTTAAGAATTCTTGTTTCAAGATCTTGATCCCTCAGTGTTGAGAGCTGCTGCAGACCCCCAAAGATGCGATCATCTTTGTAAAGATAGAATCTTCTTATATGCCTCTGTTGTGCTTATATTTATCCTGTCTCAAATTCTACCTGGTACTTCATTGTGCAGTCTGTATTTTAATGTTCATCTGCAGTTCTTGAGCTGTCTTATTCTAGATAACCTTGCAGACTCAGACTTCTCTGCTTTACTATTTGTCCCCTTGGCCAGATCATCTAGGAGGATGTTGACTAGCATAGGGCACTTTGGGGCTTCACTGGTGACCTTCCTTTAATATGGAAACTAAGAGTTCCACCTTCTTGTTTTCTTTTTAAAACAGTTCTTTATCTATGTGAAGGCCTTCCCTCTCATCCCATGTCAGCTTACTTTCTTTGTAAGTCTTCATAAGGACATCTGGGACTATTATCAAATGCTGTTTGGAAATCCAAGTAGATAACGGGATTTCCTTTGTGGTTTACGGATTCTTGCAAATAATTCCTGATGGTTTTCTTTAAGACATTACCTCCACTTCTGAAAGCTATGTTGACATCTTGATATAGTCATAACTATTAATGTGTTGCATTGATTCTACTTTTGACTAGTTTGACTATTATGAATGTCAAAACTAATGCTTTTAAATTAAAAAAAGAAAGATTGCTGCTTAATGTTCTTCTGATACAAATGCAATATCAAGTGAGGGCTGCTTTTGGTGAATAACAAATTAGCAGGAATAGATTTTGCTGTCAAGTATTTTCTACTAAAAAGTCAGTTTGGGACAATTTCTCCCTGTATAGTTAGGGATTGGGAAAACCTCTGAGGGATAAAAAAAGAAAAATACTTATTCTCTGCTTGTCATGCATTGTGATCACTTAACTTTCTCTGTTCTGATCACTTAATTCACTTAACAGAAGGAGATTTTTGGGCTCCTGAGCTAGTTTATCCTTTTTCAAGCGTAGGTTTGCATCTTGTTAAGTTGTTCCTCATAATCCTTTTTGATATCCTTAATCTTTCAATCCTCTTTTCCTGCTTTGTACATGACTTCAGGGTTTCTGAAGACATCTTCTGATGGAATCCTGTGACAAGGTAGCAGAAGCTCTTTTTTTTTTTCCCCTAAAATCTGATTAGTGATGCAAGCTTTCGCTAAACAACCGGTGTGCTATCTTTAATAGTCTCTGAAACACTTTATTCTTTTGGTTGAGATTCTTAAATTAAGAAGCTTCCTCTTTATATCGTGAACTGCAGCAGTATTTAAATCCAGCACATGATTTTCTAGCTTTTGTTGCCTTGCAGAGATACTGGCCTTGAATGTGCAGGGTTTGCTGCTAGTGGTGCTTTGATGGAGGCATTTTGAACCAGACTCTGCTGGTTGAGATTGTCAAGAGTTGCTTCTCCTCTTAAATGTTTCACTGGCTAACGTGGTGTAGTGCATACCTGATCTACATGGGCATAATTAGTCTCTCATCATGAACATGTTTTTGCTGTTGCAACCTTTCTAACTTGTCTGGGATTTTAATCACTTGCTATCTTTGGGCATTTGGAAGAGAATAGTATTAAGACAGGAATTTCAGTGTTTAGCGGTTTTATTTATTGGCATAGCGAGCTTGCTGATTCAGTTCCAAGGTTTAACATATGGTATGCTCCTTCACTGATGCAACAAAATAATTATGTGATGTTTTCTTGGTGTTGTGGTGAAGTCCAGCCTAAGTCACGAGTAATGTACAGCTGTTCAGAAGCTTACATAGTGGTTCTATTTTGCCATGTATTAACTTGGACATATATATCGGTTTCTTTTCTAGGTTTTTATAGTGCAGCTTTTTCAAAGTACATCTAGCCATTAGTAAGGTAATTGGTTGAGTTGACATACTTTGCAAAAATAGATTAGTTTGGGATTCTTTTTCTCTTCCAAAATGCAAACAAGTTCTGTTATTTAAGTCTGGAAATTTGCAGTATAAATCAATCCAACAAGCTTAGTTTCTTGAGTGTGTGAACTGTCAAGTGCTCCTGAGGTAAAATTTAATTAGTAAGAAACTCAATCTAAAATTAGGGCTGAGACTGATGTGCAAGAGTGTGGGGCAAAGAGAAGGCTTAGAGAGGAAATATGAACAATACAATCTCTTGTGGAAAAGGTACAATATATTTTATAAACTATCCTCTTTGTTCTGTGGATGAGGAAACAAAAAAAGTACTTTTATTCTTCCATTCTCTCCTTAGTAGCTAACTTGCAAAGTAAGCTTGATTCTTATTTGAGTTTACTATTTAGGGTACCTAACTGTAAAACATTTCACAGCTCTGATTCATAAGTTCTGTATAGTTGAGATTTTTTTTTATTCTGCCTGTCTTTGAGTTTGCTGCCTTCCACACAGTTACAATGACAAAGGTAATTGCTGTCTGAATTATGTAGTAATATGAGACTGATTTGGTGCAGTAGTACAGTCTGAATGTAGCATTATGTTTTCGTAGTTTCTCTCCTCTGCAAGCCTAGAACATTGCATAGGGCATAGAGTACTATTACCTGAGTGAAGTGAAGAGGCAGTGAAGAGGACTGGTGTACAAAAGTGAAGGCACCTGATGGATGTTGTGAGTGGGATGGGAAGAGAAGAATTGTGAGTTCATCTCCTCAGTCATAGTTCTTTTTTTTTCTGCTTTTGCAGATGTCTTAATCTTAGATCATTTTGGAAAAAGTCTGTATCTCATAGTATACTATTGCTTTCAATCATATATATATATTTTCCTTTATTTCACTAAACTGTGTTCCCGAGTTTTAAACTGCAACAGTGGTTTCAACTATTGAATACATTTGATTGTTGCAGTGTGAGATTTCACCTGCATTTCCACAGTAATGCAGTTGTGCTTTGCAGTAGCTGTAGGTGAAGATACAGTTCAACAGATTTCTGAAATACACATGGTGGCTGTTGGGCTTTTCACCATTTAATCTTGAGAAAGCGAAGTCCTCAGGCATGTTTCAGAGTTCACATTTCATTGAAAGAATATATCCTGTTATTTGTAAAAGAACGTGTCCTGTTATTTGCAACCTTAATTTCAACAAAGCTTCTGTTGAAATGCTGCCTATGCCTCCCCATTTCTTTACCTTCCTTTACCTTCCTACTCACCCGTAGTTTCACCCACATGCTTTGACTGTGGCATCTATTCTTTCATTTTAATAAGGATTCTTGGCTGATGTATTAGACTTTTCAGCTAGAAAAATATTCTTTACTTACTAGAATGAGCATGTTTTTAAAAAGAATCAGTTGTTCCATGTAAATGATGCAGTCATGTTTCTATCTGTTCCTTTAAGAATAAATTAATGTGTTTAGGAGTGTAGACATGATGTTGAAAAGAAACAGGATGCTTACTTGAGGGAACAAAGTCTCTGTAGCTTTTCATTCACCTAGTTTGTTGATGCTGTTTGAGAATTTCATTTCACTGCATTGAAGGTTACCCTTGAGGTAACAAGTCAATGTTATATATAATAACAGTTGTAGAGACAGTAAATGGTGAGTAAAGTAAATGATCTCCTTTCTTAGAAACCTGCCTTTAAGGAAAAACATTAGAAAAGTCTGAGAATGTCTCCTGAGTATTATTTTAACCTGAAGACTAGAAGTGTGTCTGCCTCTCCTAAAATGGTAAAAGGGACAACTTTTTGGTAAACAAAAGGTGTCAATTCTGTTGCATGGTTCAGCCTGTAAGCAGCAGATGTTTACTGTGCTTAGCAGTAATAATATTAGTGAATGGTAGGTTCCTCCAGGCTGTTAAAATTAGCAAGCACACATAGCCTCTCTTCTGCATCCCTGCGTTCTGATCTTTTCTGTCTTGCATTAAGAGTACAGTTATATCTCACCAACAAGTTTTGTTCCCAGTGTTTCTATAAATATAGTGAAACTGCCTTGTGAAAAAGTGAATTAAAATGCCTCTCTTTGCTAGGAAAGTAGTATAATAGGCATCTTAAAATATGATAGAAGATATTCAGGTGCTGGGGTGCTGCTGGAGCCCAAATTCTTTGAGAGGCCAGAAGGAGATTGAGAAAACCGATTTGTGCTATATGTTGAAGGAAGTTCTCTTTTTTTTAAAAAAAAGTTGTTACTTATATCTACATGTACATCATGTGCTGCAAACTAAAATTCTGTTCCTAATGATTAAGATACTGTCACAGTCCTGACTTAAGAGGTAACAAGCGCTTCTGAAGATCATAGAGGCTAAATGGGCAAAATACTTAAATGAAAACTATCCCTTTATTGGCTGAGGGAATATCCTGTTGTGATCTGTTTTTTCAGACACCAAATTTTTCCTTCAGCTAGTAGAGAAGACTCTGAGATTAGTCCTGAGCAGCATACAGCATCTTGTTTTATGTATATCAGAGCTGTGCTTTTGTGACTGTTCCAGTAACCTTGTCTGAGCAAAGATGTTTAGAAAAGTGTAAACTACAGTAATATTAAATTTTTAAAAAGCAACTCAGTCTTGAGAAGCTTCTTCAGTTGGAAGCCAAAAGGGTAAAATGCTTGAAAATGCTGTATTAAGTTGTTTGTGTTGTCATATGCTGACTGTGAAGATATCTGGCTCTTATCCAGAAGGACGTAGACCAGGAAGATGGTGTTATCTGAGAAGCAGAAGCTATTGAATTAAGGAAAACTAGAAAGAGCAAACAAAACAGAAGTCTGTTAAGACAGTGGGTTTGAGAACTGGTTTACTAAGTGAATTAAACCTGAAAACCTTGCACATCAAAAGCAAGAAACTTGCCAGAGTCACTATGACTTATAGAAAGAGTCATGAAAGGACACCCAGGAGAAGTCAGATAGTGTAGTAAAAATGAAGTGAACTAATTGCACTGCTTTTTGTCAGAGAAGGGCTTAAGAGACTTCTCACCAGAACTTTCTTTGATTCCAGACAACTGTCATTTTAAATTTCAGTAAGGAGTGTTTAAATCCATCAGCAGAATGATGCTATTGTACAGCCATGTCTGGTGGTATATGCTGAAGAATTCCCGAGGAACTTAACCATGAAACCACGGCGTATGGTTTGAACTTTAAATGAGTTTTGATTATCTAGCTCTTGTGCTGTTGTCCTGTGCAAACTGAAGCATTAAATGAAGCGCTGCCTTGCCAGTGCAAGAAAATATGACACTGACTTCTTAAAGAGTAGATTAGGAAAATGTAGGGAAGGAAATGTAGACTCGTGATGGGTGGTATTCTTTTGCGTCTTTTCTGATATGCTTAAGAATTGTGACAGTGTTAATCGTCTGAGCGGAAACTCAGTGGGGCATTGAAGTGAGGGAGTGCTTGTGTGCTTGCTGTTTTTCTGACCTTGCTGACACACTAGGGGCTGCTTTTGAAAGACTACGCTGTGTGTGATAGAGGCTGCAGTGCGCAGGGGAACTGAGACCCCTTTTATTCTCCTCCTTCCCTAATATGGGATGGCTATTGTAAACACGTTTTTTTTCTTCAGGAATGTTTGTATCTCCTGGAGTGGTTGGATGGGGTTGATACCATAACAAAACAGAACTTATTTGTGTGAGTAAACAGAAAGGGGCTAGTGCATGCTTTCATAAAGGTAGTTGTGTCTCACAGGTCTCACTTCCTTATTCCTGTATTCAGTCTGATAACACAGAACTGTTGGATTTTTTTCAGAAGAATGTTTCTGAGATTATTTTTTGAAGACTTTATAAAAACTGAACAGTCACAGGTTTGCTGGACTTATGTGTTAACTGCTTAGAAGTAACAAAAAGAAGGGATAAACTATTTAATAAGGGAAGGTTACCAGTGGAATTACTCAAGACTCTGCTGCTTGATATATTCATAAATACCTGGAGGGAAGAAATGAATGAGAAAAGGATAGAAAGGATAATAGAAAGCTGGAGCTGACTGCAGACAGTTGCAGTGGGGAGTGCATTGTTCATTAGGTTATAAAATTGCTGATAAGATTAAATTCTAGTAAATATGGAATCATGAATCTGAAGAAAAATAATTCAGGCTGAATATACCCAGTGGGTGGGCTTTATGTTGGTGGTTATTGTTCAGAAAACACCTTGAAGCTCCTTCATAATGGTTTCTTTTAAAAAGCAGCTGTACGCTCAGATATCCTCAAATAGCACTTTGCAGCAGTCTTTGCAAAGACATGGACAATAAAATGAAAACAGGTGTGTGTTGTGGATGAATGGTGTAATTGTGTATTGACTCTGTGCATTTGTGGCCACCTGTCAGAAAACATGGTGCAACTGAAAACAGGCTGAAGAAGGTTAGCAGTGATCAAACTTTGGACCTGCTCCTGTGTATGGAAAGAGAAAACCAGATGAGGATTGCTAGCTTGAAAAAGAGCTGGTGGATAGAGGCAAGTAGGTATGAATTGAGAGCCTGAGAAGTGTTATGTTTGGAGATGAACTGCTAGTAATAACTCTTTTTCTTCCAAGAAAGAGCATCAAATAAAATAATTAACAGGCAGCACTTTAAAATAAAGCACTTCTTTATTCTGATGCATACTTAAATTCTGATAGAATGCCATGAGTGACAAAAGCATAAATGGGCTAAAAAGACCTGGAAAAATCAGTGGAAGAAAAGTCCTTTGAGCTAATACACAAAATTACTGGAGGCTTGTAAGGATTGCTGCAAGGGAATTGGATAACTGGTTTGTCCTTTCTTGCTTTAACCTAGTATCTGCCTACTGCTGATTTTTTATAAGCAGGACAATGTGAAGTCTTTAGTTTGGCCCCACTGCTGTTAGGTATATTCAAGTATTTTTTTCATTGGTCTTGTCATCTTGGAGGGGAGGAAAAAAAAGCATGTTTTCTAGAAACAAAGTAAAATAGGAGCATGTTAATTTGTACCTTCTGTCTTGCTTTGAAGTTTTGAAATCAAGTAGATTCATCAAAAAATCAAAGTTTAGTTGATAAGTTGGCTGTGTAGTTAAATGTTCAATTGTGGATCCAGGCCCAGTTTAAGTTAAGGGAAAGGTCAAACAGTAACTGTAAATATGTATTCTTTTTAGAAGTATCTTAGTGCTTTGCTGCTAAAATTTCTTTGTGTATGGAACGGAACCCTGACACTGAAAAACTTGGCATATGGTCTGTTGGAGGCTATCTGGTAGAGTGGGAATTTTCTAGTAAAATGAGTTGCAAAAGCCTCGGGGGAAGAGTTAAAAGTTCTACTAGAGAAGTATAAAATTTTCCTTTTGAAAGCCTAAGTATGTTAACTAAGGCTTGAACGTGATTTTTTTTTTTAGGACAGTATTTGGATTTCACTACAATGTTGAATTGATATGTTTCTTGAATTAAAGAGAAATCTTAGAAACATGTCAACATAAAAAAAGTTTTTTGTAAAATATCACAGGAGTAGTTATTACTCTCCTGTTTAAGAAATCAATTTTTTTTTTTGTTTGGCTTGGCTTGATGTTTTTCCATTGAAAGCAAACATGACATTCACCTTAAAACTCAAATTGATCTTTCAAATTTGGCAGCGAGTGTTTTATAGTATTGGGAGATGGGGAAACAAAAGGACTTATCAGGTGTAGAAAGATCCAGTTTCAGAACTCATCATGTAGCACTGGTATTAATGTACTTTACACTTGAGAATATATTTAACACGTTCCCACTTTGAGTAGTTCAGGTGGAAGGTCACTTCCTATATGAGTGAATAGCTACTAAAGGGCTTTGAGTGGTCAAAGGAATCCCTGTTTGTCAAAGTGAATATTTTCACATCAAGGAATACTCAAATGTCCCTCTTATCATCCTCTACAAAAACTCATTAATGCTAGTGGCCTGTTTCCAAGTCTGTGTAAACTTCACATACACAGAAGAAAGAAACCCTGGAAGAATAAACCTACTTGAAGATTTTAATTGTTCTTTTGCTGTTTCATGTTTGGATCATTGCATAGTTTTTAAGACTATGCTTTGTTTTTTAAGGAAGATAATCTTTGGGAATCAGGAATTGAATTTGATCTTCACTGTTGAGCCAGTAAGAAGGTTAGTGAATATCTACTAGTATCTGCATCCTGTGTCTTTTGACATCTTTAGCATTCTGGTAATGTGTTGAGGGTTGATGTGTAGGTATTGTTGAGATTACTGTGAGGTGCTGCCATGAAAATCAAGTATGAGTATATCTGCCCCAAGCCCTCCAGTTTCCCATCTGAAAGCCTTATTATTGTGGGATTCACCTTTCTTGAAAGTACTGCTGGTTTTGGTTAAATGGTGATATTAAATAAAACCTATCATCTGTTTTTGTTGAAATCTATTGTAATAGTTAAATAGTCATTATAACTGATGCTGCTTTCTCCTTTAGACTACATGAAGAAATAATTGACTTCTATGACTTCATGTCCCCTCGTCCTGAAGAAGCAGCTATGAGAAGAGAAGTGGTGAAAAGAATAGAAACGGTCATCAAAGATCTTTGGCCTACAGCTGATGTGAGTGTAATTCAAGTGTTGATTTGCTTCTCTAGTAAATTGTAGACCTCGGTTCACTTAACCTTGCTATTATCTTTCCATGTTTTAGAAATAAATAGGAAAGACTTCAGTCTTAAGGCAATTGACTTAGTATTCCAGCTCTTGCAGTACTTGGTAGTTTATTTTAAAAGGTGGAGGAAATTTAAAACGTAGATTTCAGGTTAATGAAGGCTACTGATATTTTTTTTTCATTTTGAGAACTGGGGATGTGAAGAACTGTCCACTTCAGGAAGTGCATTTATTAAAGTTAAAGCTTATGAAATTGTCTCTGTATAACTTCATTTTGAATGTTTAAGTTAGACTAAGTACCTATGTATCCATTTCTGCAAGGACTTCTGACTCGGTGGATATTTTTAAATACAAATATTTTACAAAAGAACAGTTAAAAACCCCAGAATTTTTTGGGCTCTTCACCAATTTGACGTTCGGGGAATTACTTTAGCCCTACTTTAGTGGGAAAATTGGACTTGACTCCTGAGATTTTGCAGCCACAGTTGTATTTTTAAATGCTTTATTACCCAAAGAGTAAGTTTCCTCCAAACAAAGAATATCCAGAAGGATTTTAATGTAGACTGTATCTCTAGCATCATGTTTCTGATTACCAGATAATAGCATTGTCATTAACAAGCAGAAAAACATTTCAGAACAATGTGATTCGTAGCCTTCCATGACAGAGTGAGGGCTGTGGTGACAGTACTGATCTAAAGATACCATAAAAGTCATCTACTTCATCCTCACCTGCAATTTTCTTTAGTAATAACATTTTTCTAGCTTGTGGGAACAGGTATAAACATTGAAATGGCCCAGTGTTGCCCAGCCTTTTCATAGGTCACTGCAAAGATGTGAACTTGTCAATTTTGCTCTGCTGTAACAGAGGGGAAAGAATGTCTCAGTTGTCTAGATTGGAAACATACTAAAAGTATTTGATGAAGACTGTGAATGTCTCTTCAGCATACCTTCTTTTCTACACACAAACACCTACCACAATTTCATAGTCATCCTTACGGTAAAAGCTGGAGTATTCATGTTGCTTTGAATTATATGTTGAGATGCACTTGCTGGTTTTCAAACAAAAAAATTTGGAAAAATACTTCCCTTAAACTTTTCCAATTTCAGTAAAGCTGTCCTATGAGGAAAGAAGGGAGCAGGAGGGAAGGAAATTTATAACAGCTTATACTTCTGTCAAACTGGAAATCAATAGTGAAAAGGATTTGTTTCCAAAGTTTATGCTCTGCTTCTAGCAGGACTGGTAGTCATTTCATGTTTAAAAAAAATAGTAATTCCTTTAAAGTTGCATCTATAAGAGAAAGTGTATTTGTACAGGCTTAACAGAGTATGTAGTAAAGTTAGTTCAATAACTTTTTTACTGAGCTGTATCCTTAACAGGTCCAGAAAAATCTTAAGTCTTGTGTAAGTGAAATTAATGTTCATAATTACAAGATATTTCACTGGTGTGGGTTTTTTTTTTTTCAGGTCCAGATATTTGGCAGCTTTAGTACAGGGCTTTATCTTCCAACTAGGTAAGTAATAGTTTACTTTTGTGTAAAAGCTTGTCTTTTAGAGTAATGGTAAATTTTAAAGGGGAATTTAGACTGGAATGTGTAAACCTATCAAACTTCCAGTAAAATTTTTGCCTAATGTCCCATGTAACAAAGGGGAGAGCTTTTGAACTTGCAGATTTGAGATAAGTATTTGATATATCATTGTACTCCTGTAGGTACTTACTGACCCTTTGGTGAATCACCTTTTCTTCCTTGTGTCTGGGGTTAGTCTTTGGCCCTTTGTTTTCAAGATATGATGAAACTGAATGTTTAGTATTTCTTGTGTAAAGATTGTGTTTTGTTAATTAAGATGAATTACTGAGAGTGTGTCACTTATCACAGATTTACTGTGCAAAGTCAGAAGAGTTGTCACAGCTGTGTTTTCCCGCTTTTTTGGAGAGCAAAATGTCTTATTTAATTCAGTGTTTTGTATTGCTTAATGATTCAATAGATGGATGTGGAAAACGTGTAGCTGTGTCTTAAAGACTATGTTGTCTTTACATCAATTAAGTTTTCAGTAGGAAAGCACTGGAAATTTCATTTCTATGAATAACAGTCGCTGATAAAAATTGTTTGGACTATTAACATGCCTGTCAACATGTGTTGATGAGGGATGGGATTGGGTTGTGGAAATCAGGGGAGGGAGCAATAAAGGTAAAAGGGAGAGGAGCTCAAAGAACTTGTCAGAGAACTGGAAGCAAGAAACTAGATTCCTACTTTGTGTCCTAAAGTGCACCAGACCATCTCTTACTTAACATTGCTAAAGGAAGCTTATGGGGAACCTAGATTAAAAGTTGCAAAATAGTCACCCTGGAGGACTTCTAATATATAGAATGCCAGTTTCACTGTTTTTTTTTTTTTGTGGAGTATTATGCTTTGGTCTTAATGGATCTAATGCTGTGTTCTTTTTGTCTAGTGATATTGATCTAGTTGTTTTTGGGAAATGGGAACGACCCCCTTTACAGCTGCTGGAGCAAGCACTAAGAAAACACAATGTGGCTGAGCCGTATTCCATTAAAGTACTTGATAAAGCTACGGTAAGTAATAGTCTTTGGAATACTGAACTGAAAAGCTTTCAGACCCCTTAAGATGTTGGTGATAAATAGTGTTCTTAATTCATGAAGCAAATGATGTTGTCTTAAGCACGGTGTTTTGCTCTGTGCAGTATTTTAGTAGAATGTGTGTGTGCTTAGCAATAGTACTTAGTTTTTTACATGGACAATGGTAATTCTGTGTATGATATTTGCTGGAAGGCCATACTTTATGCTTGTGTTGTCAATAAAGATCTAAAAGTCAGTATTCGCAAAATATCTAGTAAAATAAGTTAACTATTTGTATAGTTTTTCCACTGACCTTTGAGAGGACTTTGTTTAGCCAGAGGCCAGTAACTAGAGCTGTCTAGCTTGAAACCCTTATTTTTCAGGTTGTCTTGTTTCTGGTGACATAGTGAAGTGTTCCAAATGTGACATTTGTTTTTCCCCTCCAAAATATGCTACTTAAAAGCTTGATTTCATTTGTGAAACTGATATGCAGTATCTCTTGCATCTGTCTTGTAAGCCTAACGGATCACCTTGAATATACTAAAAACTTAAAGTATGGGAATTTTATGTTACTGGGCAAGTGGTGTTTTCTCCAGGAGCAGAGTATTCCAAACTTCTATCAGCAAGCTATTACATTTTCTGCTCTCTGAAATAGGGTGACTCTTTTAGGTCCAGAAGATTCCGGTGCTTCTGTTGGAGTAGCAGTTCATAACGGTAACTCTGGTAATCTTTGGTTTACCTGAGAATGAGTGGGATTTTCACAATCAGTGATACCAGTTAGTGATGGAAAATGGCACCAGGCTAGGCTTCTCAATTTTACTAGCCGTTCTTATTTTGTTCCTTCTGCTTTTGGTATAAATGATGCTATACTTCTGCTTTTTTTTGTTATCTGTTTCAGATTAAAAATACAAGAAGTTCAATTTAAAATAAATGTTATTAGCGGAAGTTTGTTATGATTGTAAGACCATTTTGTAGGATAGTGTCTTCAAGGTGGTGGCGTGAGACTGAACTACATATTCAGTAGTTCTGTAATAATTTATTGCTGCCAGAAGAAGAAAGGCTGCTACACTCCTGCTTTGCTTTGATCCATTCTGGCTTTCATTTGACTCTGCAGTGAACCAGTTCAGCTTGATAAACCAACAGACAGTGCTTTATTTTTTCTGCTAGGCTAGTCTTCTGTCAGTTTAGCAAGTGAATGGTGCAGTGTTGGGTCAGAGGAATGCAGTTCCCACAGGTTATGAGTAGAATGTCTCCTATTAACAGCAGGGAGTCATTAAATTAAGTAAATTTAGTTGTCTTACAAAACACTGATATTGCAGCTATGAAGGCAGATGTCTAATAGCTATGGGACAGTACATGAGTGATCATATGTTAATCTGATCAGACATGCCCGTGTTTTTAATCACCTCACTAAAAAGTGTTTGCTTGTCAGTCAAGTCAGGGGTGTTATCTTTGCTCAAATACACGTTTTCTTGTCTTGATAGTTGCATTCATTTGGACTGATAATATCCTTGTGTGAGTATCCCTTAAGTGAGTAAGAATAGCACCAGTGTTGCATTTCTGGGGATTCATAAAACTTTGTTTTAATCTTTTTAGGTACCAATAATAAAACTTACTGACCAGGAGACAGAAGTGAAAGTTGACATCAGTTTTAATGTAGAAACTGGTGTGAAGGCAGCTCGATTTATCAAGGAATACATGAAGGTATCGACTATATAATGAATGTTATACCACTTACCAAGGATGTGTTAGATGTGTAGCTAACTTTTTTTTAGTATGGCTTAAGACTTCTGAAGATTTATTGCTGAAGACTATTTTCATTAATTAAACATGGATATTTTAATTTATTTTCTCTTGGTGTCTATTCAGTGTTGCTTTTGAGTGCTAGGTATTTGTGTGGATAAACCTGTACACTGAAAGGACTTCTACAATCATTATCTAGATCTGCAGATAGGTACTAAACTTTGCTTCTAAAGCATGTCTGTTCAAGTTTTGCTTACCTTGAACTTAGGTGATGCTTGATTATGAGTACTATCTTGCTAAACAATTCTTCTGTAGCTACATACTTAAAATCAAGTTTACTTCTATGCTCTGCAGTAAAAGTACTGTTTAGATGGAAAGCTTTGATTGAGTGACACTGGCATTTAAAAAAGGGTATAAAAATCTTCCTGTTTAGGGGGAGGAAATAAATTTGATATGTAAGCTGTTTGATCAAATAAGAGTTGAAGTCTGTTCATCTGTTTCTAGGATTAACAAAGCATGTTTCAGTTCTTCCTGTGGAAGCACTTTATAGCACACTACTGAATAACTTTTTTGTATTAGAAGATAAATCTTCTTGTGTTGAGATTGCGTAGTTCTTTGTTTTGGAATGCTGACACTGTCATTTATAAAACTTATTTTGCTTTGCAGAAATATTCTTTGCTGCCTTACTTGATTTTAGTATTAAAACAGTTCCTTCTTCAGAGGGACTTGAATGAAGTTTTTACTGGTGGAATTAGCTCTTACAGCCTAATTTTAATGGCAATTAGTTTCTTGCAGGTAAGTCTGTTCCTTTTTTCTTTGTGTTCTTTAAAGTATTTTGGTTTATGTACTTATGCCCTGTTATGGTGCTATTTCTTTAGACTCCCTTAGCAATGCACAGCTTTATAGTTATGGCTTTAGGTGTTTGATCATTGGCAGCTCCTATGGACTACCTCTCAAACCTCTAAGAACTTCTGTTCGCTGTGTGAACTGAAACAGCAGCAGGAGCCTTGTGAACAGCATGGAGGCTGTACATTGCTTTTTGTACTGGGGCCTGTGATGTGGGTTATGCTGCCTTCCTGGGCAGCCTATTCCAGTACCTGAATCATCTTACTAGTGTTTTGTAAATCTGCCAGGATGCAGTTTAAGTCTGTTGCTTCCTAGGCTGCTGATACTGAATGTGCAGAGTAGTTGATTTCAGTGTTTATTAAAGTTACAAAATCAAACAGTCAAGTTGTTTTTTTAATTATATGTTGGTTAGGTTTTGGCATACTTAAAACTGGCAGATATTGTAGGTAACTAATGAAATAGCTAATGAGTTATAACTTCTTCCAATGCATTTTCGTGACAGTAAGCTTTGTACAAGTGTGATGAGGTATAATGTTAGGCGTCTCTCAGCAGCTGTGATAATGGAAAAACCTACATATCCTGCTGCTGTTAATGACTCATTGAAATATTACTGTAGATTATGCATACCGTGTATGATATGGGGGGATTGAGAAAAGAACTGTATCTCAATTGGGGTAAACAGATTCCCTCCCACTTCTGAAAACATTAAGACTGATGGATTTTCTGTGAAAAATCAGGTATTACTCCTGTTGCTCAGTTGTAATGTACTGTGCAGTACTTCTTTATTGCTTTGGGTTTACGGAAAATAATTGACTAATCTGCAAATAGCTGGAAGAGGAGGGAAGAAGGAATTCGTTGGCTTCCAGATACTGCTGAAGTGCTGCCCCCTGTTGGTTATATGAAAGTGGTTTAAGTACATGAAGAATTAATGACTCAATTCAGACTTGTGTAAAGAGGTTGTGCTCAGCTGTTTAAATGAGAGCTTTTTGTTACACTTTGTTATGGTCTGAAAAGCATTAATTTTTAATAATTAAAAACCATTCTGTGTCACAGCTGCATCCAAGAATTGATGCCAGAAGAGCTGATGAAAACCTTGGAATGCTTCTGATAGAATTTTTTGAACTCTATGGAAGGAATTTTAACTACTTGAAAACTGGTATTAGAATAAAAAATGGAGGTGCCTATATTGCCAAAGAAGAAATCATGAAAGTCATGACTAATGGATACAGACCATCCATGCTATGTATTGAAGATCCTCTCCTGCCTGGTAAGATTGTACACTTCTTGCAATATTCCAGAGCTCTGGCTCTACTTGTGCTCCCACAGCTTACATTAGAGTCCCTAAAGTCGGTCAAATGAGTTAAGAAGCTGCACAGAGAAAACGCTTTGCTGGTGTTGAAGTACAGTTATAGAGGTGGGCTAAGGGATAAGGATGCGAAGTGTCCCAAGATTCATAGCCTGAGTAAACTGGATTGCATGCAAAGAATCCAGATATGTCATACATTGGAGATTCAGAACTGTGAGTGTATAATAAGATTCTCTACTAGTGCTGAGGGGCAACAAAAGAAAGAGGTCCAGGAAATCCTGGAATGTTGTTAATATGAATAGCTCTCCGTTGTTTGTTATGAGAGGATGAGAATAGAAGGTGTAGCTTTTTCTCGCCACAGTCTGTGGTGCCATATTTCAGATAAATTATACCATATGGGGAAGAAACCCCCCAGATGAGGTACTTGTCCTTCAGGTGGTGCTCTAGAGGCTGCACAGAAACATGGGTGTATATTCATGAATGTGTAGCAAGGGAGCAGCTGTATTATGATGTTGGTGTGAAGAGCCTGGTTTGCATAACTGGCTTCTGTGCTGCACAGGGACCTTTAGAGAATGCCAGTTCTAGTTGCACGTACTTTTGAAAGTAACTATCTTAATTTTTTTTTTCTTTAAGATTTGGTTTTGATTCAGTAACCTTCAAAGTAATCAAGATTAATTTTGGCTGAGCTCCTGAAAAAAATTCCAGCTTTATAGTACTCAGTTTGGATTCTATTTAGACTGTCACAAGTAGCTGAAATTCCAAAACAGCTTTTTAAATAAGTCAATTTGCAGTTAATTTGGACTTAAGCATTAGTATTTCTAGAATGTAATTGGCACTCAAACTCCATGCTGTCATGTCTTGTGGGTAGACTGCTTATGTAGAGCACTTTTAAAGCAAATACCATGGATCAGGAGCTGAAGTCTGGCATCTTTCTAAATGCTCAGTATGCTGAATGTTCATAGTTCTCTAGAAGAGGTTGCAAACTAAGATACTCATTTGTCTAACCATATCTCTGATATGTTTGTAGCTTTTGAGTTTGTGTCCATTGTGACTCTTGTACTTGACCAGGCGTAGGTGTGATTTTGCAGAACTTTCATTGTGGTGTTGAGATTTCCTTCAGTACCTGTGTGCTTGCTTGCTTGCAGACCCATTTGAGTAGCAGCATGAGCCACATTTCTTTAGAGTTAAAAACCTTTACTGTCCTCCTGTTCTCTCCCTATCTGTTGAGGACTGAAAGAGAAGAAATTATGTATGCTGCACAATGTTTTAATCACTGCTAATAGTCAAACTTCTCTTCGATGACTCTTCAGAGGAGAAAAAAAGAATAAATTGCAAGTTCAGTAGGGTCTGCAAACTGCTTCTCCTAGCATAAATCTTGCAGAAGCAAAGAACTATAATTTAGAAGAAAGATGTCTAGTTATATGCTATCAATGAGTTGATAAGAGCTAAATTTTAGATGAAGTTCTATGGGCTAAGATAATGTAATTCTTACAGGAGAGAAAGTGTTTTGGCAAAGGAAATGAAAGCTGACAATAACTTGAAGTTATCTGACCACTATTTCCCATAGGGATATTTTCTGGCAGCTACCACAGAGCTTCAGAACTTGCCTGATAGAAGTAGGAGGAAAATTATATAGAACATATAGGATAGCTCTTTGAATCATATCTCACAAATACAGCCTCCTTAGATCTAAAATTAATCATATATTCCTAAATCTAAAAGTATCTAAAAGTACCTGTCAAGTGTATGTAGACAATGTCTAGAATTCTGTTAATTACTTTAGTTCTGTTACTGCTTGTGTCCCAGTACAAAAAACTTTTCCAAGGGTTCAGGTCCTTGCCCAGTTGACAAGTCGTCTCTGCTTGATTAATTTGTGGTCAGATCCACTCAGTGTCTAACTCCATGAGGGTCAGTGCCACTACTGTGGAGGAGATGGGAACAAATATTTTGGTAAAGAGTGGACAGAGATGTTTTTTGACTTCAGTTAGCATAAGCTGCTGTAGAGTTTTTCCCTCAAACCAGTTTATGCGCTATGTGCACAAGTACTTAATCTTTTTTGCGACCTTTTTTTAGCCTCGTCACAGCTTTCTGTAAAGTTCTGGTTAAACCTTGGAAGAAGGCTTCAAAAGGATGACTTCTTAATCCAGAAATCAGACAAAAAATACAGGGATGAAAAAAGTGTTTGAATTTCTCAAGTAGCGTAAAGGTCCCTCCTATGAGTGTATGCACTAGTTCAGCCATAGGATGCTGAAAGGTATAACACATAAGAATAGCTTTAGACAGTCTTGTAGGGAGCAGCATTAAGTTTAATGGGATTAGTTCCTTTAGGTTGGAGGAACTGTTTTTTTTTTTTTCTACAGCGAGAAATGGTGATGTCTGCTAACAGATGATGTCATCAGGAGGAAGTGATAAGTCAGTTGTACCTTCTGTTAATTCCTAGATTTGGAAGGAACGGGCATTAACCTGTTGTATTGCTGTTTTGGTCATAGTGGGTTTTGCTCAGATTCTGCTGGGTGCTGCAGGGTTTCCTCTGAGATTCTCAAAGACGTATCATTGGGCGTTAGAGGATCATAATTTCGGTGATTTGAGAACCAAGATTCCAACAAAGATGTCAGGAGTCTACACTTGAAGTGGGAAGCGTGTTGAAATCTGGATTTGAGATGTCAGACTAATCTAGCTGGTGATGGGTTTTAAAGTGGTAGTTTTACTTGCTCTTCATATGTAGCCTAAGGTTCTTCATCTTGAGTTAGTGTCCTAGGACAGGGTAATGTGATGAAAATCTTTCCCTAAGCATGATCCAAAGAAGGGAGTTTCTATAAACATCTTGTAGCTGCCACCATTTTAATTTCTCAAAGCAGTTGTCCTTTCTTTGATGCATAAAAAGTGAAAATATTCCTTTAGGAGAACTGCAAAGCCAGACACTGAGAAGTCTGTTCACAGGAACGTGTTGGAGCAGGGTAGATGAAGAGGTTTGTGCGGAGCTGGTCTAGCAGTATCCTGTCTTGGAAGACATGACTCTGGTTGCAGGTGACAAATTTAATCTGTGGTTTAAAAAAAAATAATCTTGGCATTGATTCAGCAGATTGTTAGGGAAGCTTATTATTCTATGCCTTTGTGAATCAGGTGATTATCAAGGTCCTTCAGTCATTTTGATGCTCAGAACAGGAATGTTTTTGATCTTGGTTCAGATTGGCAGTGGGCAAGAGTAGCTAAATTGCAGTTTAAGACTTGGCGTTCCACCTGTGCTGCTTTCTTCATGAAAAAGGTTGTTCTTCATTCTGAATTGCTATGGGCACTAACAAAATTTCTAAACCTTAAATTCAGTGTATTTGCTTTGAAAAGAGACTCTTTAACTTGCAGGACTAATTATGCTTCATGTTGCTTGCTTCTGCATCGTGATAGGTCACAAATACAGGAAATAATTAGATTTGAGATTGGCAACAACTACTGAGATTGTCTATTCTAGCCTTAGTGGCTGCTCAGAGTTATTCATTGCAGTTTTTCAATATCAGCTGTTTATCATTAGAACCTGCAAATATATGTATGTGTGCGTATATAAAATATATGCATTTATAAAAATACACAAATACATTGAAGTTAGCATCTGAAAGAACCCCTTTAATGCTGAATGTTGCCAAAAGGTATTTATTAGGTAATAGCTTAACATAAATGGATCTGCTTCAGTCCTAGTTCATGGTCTTACCATCACCTTTCTGAGCCATGTTTTTAAAACTGCTTCAGGTAATGGAAGGCCACCTGATGGGAGTGGTAATACTGATAACGAGTGATGGAAATGCCAGACATGCTGCTTTAGGGTTGAAGGCTTTGTAAGAAAGAATGAGGACTGAATTATACATGAAATCACACACCATTGTTATCTACTAATGTACATCTGAGGATTGAAGTCAGTATGATTTTTTTTTTTAAAGAGTGAGAGCATTTGAGTTATGTGCTTTAACTGATCAGTCTGTAGATTGTGACAAAAGAAAGATGCTCAGATATGCAAGATGTGATCTGCTAGTGAGAACGATCTCTTGGAAGAGAGCAACAAGTGCAAATACGTGATCTTCTGGCTTCTTTAATATGTTGCTTTCTGGATTGGGTAGGGCCACATCTATACAGACTTGACTGGTAAAGTTCACAGTAGCTTGCATAGTAGCTTTGGTTTCCATACCTGCTTTTCAGCTGCAGTGCAAGTCAGAAGCTCTGCAGACTGTATAATTGAATAAGACTGTTTATTCAGATGTTTTTATGAACTAATTACAGGTGCAGAATGAGGCAATCCAGGAACCTAGACATGCCATGGCATGAGCTATCCTGCCTCTTTTCTCAAATCTGCTTCAATCAAGACTCATACACAACTTCGTTGGTGGTTTAAACTAAACTGCCTGAGTTTGCCGTAAGTGGATTAGGGAAGGCTTACGGTTTCTTTTGCTGGCACGACAGTGGAGGTGGCAACAACTGACGAAAAGTCTATCCAACGGTTTAGCAGTGTCTTCGTTTCAGTGTGGCTCCATGCAGGATGCGTGTCAAATGTAGCTGTCTTAGCACCAGATTAGACTAAACTAATGCAATTAGATTGAGTGTTTATTCTTAATTCCTGTTATGTGAATTTATAGAATCATAGAATCATTTAGGTTGGAAAAGACCCTTAAGATCATCAAGTCCCACTGTAGATGAACTCTGATTTAGTGGTAGGTGCAATCGTGTGTGTTTAGCCACTTGTATATACTCCATTTCTGTATTGCTTTTCAATTTAATTCTTTTGTATGTATGTTTAGCATGTCATTGTGTGAAAGGTGGCATTGTTGTAGGACACAACAATGTGTCCTGTCCCTGGAAAAACTGTACTAAATTAATCTTTGTTTTTCTAGTAGAATTAACATTTTTGTGTTCTGATTTTTTGACCCCTGAAGTGCCTTGGTCTTTATTCAGCTGCCTTTGGATTAAGTCCTTTGTGAAGTCCTCTGCTACTTTGTAGTGCAGCTCTGAACTTGCCTACAATGTGTTTCTTCCTAGATTCTCTGTCCTAGGCCCATATTGATCTCTGCTTCTACTTCAGGATAGAGTCCAATTTCGAATTGAAAATACGCCATTTAGAGAGGCTTCTGTGATTTTGAGCGTAGTAGCTGCTGGATACTGCAGTGGTGCATTCAGAATGAGTTACTTGGTTGCTTCAGTAAACAGGAAGTATTTCTTGATCAGCTTTTTTTTGACCATATAAATTAACGAAGAAATTCAGTGTTCCCAAAATGCTCTTGTGTTCCCAGTCTGTTTTCATTGACTAGGCTTTCCTGTTAAATAAGCATTATGATTGGAGAATCTTGAAGGACTAAAATGTGTTGTCAAGTAGTAAAGCTGAGGCTGGTTTTTTTTCGCTTGGATGGCAAACCTGTCTATATTAGCTTTCTGGACAAAATACTTCAGTGAGTGAAGGGTTCCTCTAAAATCAAATTCAGCCTCATTGGATTTAGTCCTCCAGAGGATAGATTCTGTCCTATATCCATCAATTTTCAAAGCAGATTTTTCATTAAAATCTCTTCATAGGCTCTGATCTGATTTTCAAGCTTAAAATAAATGTGTTTGGTGGTTCATCCCTTTCCAGTGTTCTCACAGCATTTCAAGCATAATTCTGAAGGAGGGAACTTTTTACTGTAAGCAGCTTTCTACCCACTCAAGATCTAGTCTGTATTTTAGACATGCAATTTGATGGAAGTTTTCTTTGTGTTTCTTAAATTGTGGTGACAGTGGACCTTTGGTGTCTGGTGCCAAATATATCTACAAAAAAACCCCAAATGTTTCTTCTTACTAGTACGAGCAAGATCTTTCTAGGTGTCGAATGGGAGGCCGATGCTTGTACGTTGTCACTGATATACTGAAGCTTTAGCATGTTCTTAACTTCTGCAGTTCCTCACACATGGCACTGGATTTGGATGGAGTTCTATAAATGTCACTCATGCTTAAAGAGGGGCAGTCAAGAAGTGCCACTAACTTGATCAAAAAACAATGCTGTACAAGCTTCTGGAATCCTCTGTGATAGATTTTGACAAACTGGTTTATCCTGTGGAGATAAATAATCTGTATGAGCTGGTTTATTAATCTGTAGTTTTGATAAGATTAAGTGGGGGTTGATGTAAGTATACCTAGCGCTCTGAAGATAACGTGGTTGCACAAGTGGAATTTTAAGCTGAATTTGGCCTGCAGAAACTCTACTGGTAAGTGAGACACGATGCTTTAAGATTGGTAGGTTTCATCTTAAAAGATAGATATAAGAGCTTTAAGCTGATCTCTATTCTGTTTCTTTCAGGCGCTGGTACATAGGTATTTTAAAAGTGGTAAATGGAATGCATAATGTTAAGTGTCGTTCCTAAGGTTAGCTTCTTTTATTGAGATAGGCATACTTGGTTGTTCCTGGTATGAGTAGGATGGGCTAACCAGTTCAAACAGAGTTAAGTTGTGTTGTTAAGCCTTCTGAGCTTTAAGTATGAATGATTTTCTGGTTACTGATTTTAAAAAAAAAAGATGATCTGATGACTGTCACATTATTTCAGGAAACGACGTTGGCAGAAGTTCTTACGGTGCCATGCAAGTGAAACAAGTTTTTGATTATGCCTACATTGTTCTTAGCCATGCAGTATCACCACTTGCAAGATCATATCCAAATAGAGATTCTGAGAGGTAATTAGTCCACTTTTTGAATATCCATTTGTCTGTGTAATCAAGTAGGAATGTTTGGGTCTAAATCAATAAAAGGAATATTGTTATTTATTGTTTAACTGCGGCTATATTGAAATTTGCCCAGAAATTTTGTCTGCCCAGCGGTATGAGAGTGTAATACCTCAATGTGCTGCACTGAAATGAAGACAGTGTGACAAAACCCAGGTTGAGTCCAATGTGAGGTTCTCTTAGTGTGGAAGGGAGCCAGAAGATAATTGGTCTTTCCTCAAACATTCTGCTTAAAGTATTTCAAAGGAAGGTCTGCTGGTTTAATGTTTGGTATGATGCATGTCCGTACTATGGTAGAAAGAAATGTGTGTGATCAAATTGCTTGTTTAGACACAAAACTAGACAACAAGGCTAGAGATTTCCCTAGTTCTTTAAAACATGATCCCAAAGCTGTTTTAAAAGGCTTGATATGTAATTAAGCTATTAAAAGAATCAGTTCAGTTTGGCCGTAATGTCAGAACTGCCTTTCAAAGTAGCATGATTCTAGATGTGCCATTTTAATGCAGTTCTTGATTTTTCTCATGGAAACACTCTACAGCTAGTATTTTCTTAGCTCTCACCTTTGCAAGTTGTTTTTTTTTTTTTTTGAAAGGGGGAGGAGAAAGAAAATGAAGGCATGTCAGCCATGTGGTATTTTCATTCATGTTTCTGGTCTAGCATCTGTTGTTCTAACCCTCAGTACAAACTGGAGCTAGATCAGAGGATGGCTCTTCACTGAGACTTCCCTAGAATCCCAATGGCTTTGACTTCCCCTGCTAATCACAGGGAGAGGTGGCTGTTAGAAGTCACGTCAGCCATCTAGATACAATTCCAAATTCTAGTTGAGCTGTTAACTTCCAGCATTAATGTCATTGGAAGGTGAAATAGTTCTCCTGTAGTAAGTTTTCCACAAAGTGGATGCAGTCTCTCACTTGTGGATTTAAAACTGGCAGTATTTTAATAGTGCCCATGAATCTCTAGGTTTTCTGTGGTATTAAATTCACAAAGGTTGAGCCTGCACTTGTGCCTGTGGTGGAGATACAGGAAGAGTGAGTGATACGTAGTGTTACACACTAATATTTGAGACTGCTGTTTTAAGATAAAGGTGTATCCTAAATGTGTACTGGCTGACAATTCATGTTGCTGAAGGAAGCTTCATTCTTATGTAAGTATAGATAGAACACTCAGGGATTCCTGAAGTTCTGTTTGTGCCTTGGGTCCTGGCCTTCATTAACTTCTCTGTGGTTCTCCAAAGGATATATTCATTCTCTTATATGGTGCTTGTATTTATTACAGACATGAAAAAGTATATTTTTAAATGCATTTAATGGGAGCCTCAGATGTTGTCAATGTGTGCACTTCACATATACACTTCTTACTGTATTTGGGAAAATGTTTGAATTTTGTTGCAACTTCAGACCTGGGAGAAGTCCCAGCGGCAGTGTTCAAATGTCATACATCCGACCTGTCTGTCTTCTGGTTCTGGGCTGTCTGTGCCAGTGATGTCTGAGTCTTAGAACTTTTCATGCCAGTGGCTGCCTTTCTGTCAAAGAGAATGGTGTCACAAGAGGAACAGCGTTCAACAAAGTCCTGTATGCAAGTTCCCCCAGCACCAGTCTTGTCAATGCTAAAGGACCTGTAGGTGGATGATGAGCTGTTTGGTAGCAAGTTTGTTGCAGAACCTCAACAGCAGTCCACACTCAGTCTCAGTTTTTAGTTAAACCTTGGCAATCCAGGTGTATTTCAGATCCTTCTTCCACCTGTTAGGCAGAGTGGTACAGGCTTTGTATAAAGACTTTTCTGGTGACCTGACCTAAAGCTGTAGCCATCCAGGAGACCTTTGTCCTCATCTATTTTTTCCCTTTTCTGGACTTGTTAGTGGTAGGTTAAACTGTAAACAATGAGCAGTGACTAGCTACATGACATTATGCTAGAAGGATCAACAGAGACTAAATGAAGAGTGCTTGAAAGGGTAGGAACTTGCAGGAGGCTGAACTCCCCAGGCTGATTTGAATTTATTCAGTTTTGTCATAACTGGGGCTAGCTTTTCCCTAAGTGGAACTGTTTGTTCTGGAACTACCTGGTGGGTTTGAATTCATATCAACTATTTCCAGGGAAAATTTCTGTGTAGAGAGTCCTATTTTGTAGATAACAATCTCGGTAGATTTCAAATCTTTCTGGGTGATCATTGTTACTGCTCTTTTTCAGGGTCAGTCCAATTCAAAGGAGCACAAACCTAAGTTAATTTAAGGCTTTCTAGCCAGCTGCTGCTTCTGATATTCCCAGTGTGAAAAAGAGTCAGATTTTGATCCTTCAGCATAGGCTTTTTCTTGTCCGAGTACTCTAGTAACAAGTCTCACAGAATAATAAAGGAGTAGATTGAAATAATTCTTACCAGCATCTTCATTCAAGCTTCCAAATATAATATCTGGAGTCTAATGGGTGTTGAAAGCTTTTGTCTGAATGGAAACAGTAATCAGCTGAGTTCTGAAGGTAATTCTTACAGCTACAGAAGTTACCTTAACCAGTCTATCTCACCCATCCTCTTTCAAGAACAGATGAGGAGAGGTTGACAAACAGTTCAGTAGATTTTGTTAGAGCAAACAGATTCCCATCATCTTGGAAGGAGTGGTTTTCCTAGTAGGAAAATGAAGAGACTGATCCATTTTGAATCTGTAGAACTTGTATGCAAGGTCAAGTTTGGTGTTGTGAATTCAGCCAAGGTGATTGAAAATCACGATTGATTTCTTACTATTTGGCACCACAGGGACATGAGTCTAGATGTAAAGTTATGGACAGGATAGCTCCTGCTTAATGGTCAGTGTCAGTATGTGCTTTGAACAGCTTTAGTATGGTCTTTGGCCATAGCCTGTCTCTCTAGAGAAGTGTGTGTCATCTTAAGCTAACTAAAGTCTTTAAGGAGTGGTATTTTCATAGAATCATTTAGGTTGGAAAAGACCTTTAAGGTCATCGAGTCCAGTTGTTAACCTGGCACTGCCAAGTCCACCACTAAACCATGTTCCGAAGTGCCACATTGCCATGTCTTTTAAATATCTTCAGGGATGGCAACTCCACCACTTCCCTGGGCAGCCTGTTCCAATGCTTGACAACCCTTTCGGTGAAGAAATTTTTCCTAATGTCCAATCTAAACCTCTCCTGGCCCAACTTGAGGCCATTTCCTATCACTTGTTACTTGGGAGAAGAGACCAACCCCCACCTTTCTACAACCTCCTTTTAGGTCGTTGTAGAGAGCGATAAGGTTTTCCCTGAGCCTCCTTTTCTCCAGGCTAAACAACCCCAGTTCTGTCAGCTGTTCCTCACAGGACTTGTTCTCTAGACCCTTCACCAGCTTCCTTGCTTTTCTTTGGACACAAAGTTTCAAGTTAGTGGCCGTTTTCCCAGTTTTATTCTTTCTTGATAAACCACAGGAAACCTTAGCAGATGTTTGGCAACAAGCTCTTGCTCATTGATCCATATTCTTTGAAATAGTGGACTATCTGTTACTACCCTGTCCACGGCCTCTATGTTAAGATGCAGTTTCACAGTATACATTGTCTAACTATCTGTGGCTATCTCCTGTCAGCTGCCCTTTGTCTTCCTTCTTAATCTTATGTTCCTGACTCTTGCCTTGGATCAGATCTAGCAATCTTGTGGTCAGAAGGGGAGTCAGATGAGCTCTCTGGTCTGACTGGACAAATACATCAACACTTCTGTCATGTCAAGAAGCTGATGCAGCTTATGTCTGTGTGATGGTCAGATCAGAAGCAAGAGAAGCAGAAAGGAGTTCGTGTTTGGGGGGAAGATGGAGAGAGTGGTATTGTACCATTTGACAGCAATAAGTTATGCTGATCTGGATGTGACAAAGATGCATCCTTAGGTTAATATGTGTGTCTGTAGATCATGATGTTGGCCTACATGTTGGCCTGTTGCATGGTTCACACACAAACGTGTGCTCAGACTGCATCTCTAAACAGCAGCGTAGCCACATTTGGAGGCAGATGAGGTCATATGAAATGAGGAATGGAAGACTGGTTCTGCTGTGATATGCCCTTCCAGTGTGACTAAGACTTTTGAAACCTTTCTTCAGTTCCTGTAGTTGCAGATGGGCAGCAGATTCGTCCTTATTGGTGCCAGACGTGGTGCAAGTGGATGAGGGAAAGGGACTGTCATGTGAACAGGCCAGAGTTCAGAGTCTGAGGAAACCTTGGCAGGGTTTTTGCTACTGCATGTCTGGAGTTGTCATTTACAGGTGATAATCTTCAAAACAACAATAGTCTGGGCCATGTATCAAGTGATTTTTCCATCTCTGTGCTTGAAAGCTATTTGGTCTCTTCCTCGTGTACTGTTCAACTGATCTAACTGCTGACAGGTCTGTATGTTAGGTTTGGGTTGCCCCTGATTGGCCGAGATAGCCCTGGGAGCTGTCAAAGGGAATGTTAAATTTGCCTGCTAGCTTTGTTGACACACAAAGCAGAAATGTGCTCTCTGAAACACTCCTTCCTTTGCTTCATATCTTGAATGATGGGTGGCTGTCACTAATGCTGTCTCTTAAGAGGTATCGGCAATATCAGCTTTTCCTGCACAGAGTATTTGTCTGGGTAAAGGTTTTAGATTTTCTCTTTTTTTTTATCCAAGCAGAACCTTCTCAGGTGCTCCTTAGTCTGCTTTTAGATTATATTGCCTTTTTAATACCAGGGGGGTAATTCATAAGTTCTGTTGAGGCCTACTGAACAGTTACTTTGACTGTTCTTTCACAGACGATGTTTTTTTCCTGCTCTGGTACTCGCTTGTTCATGTGGAGCTTGGCTGGAGCTTTAGACATTTGATTTTATTGAATCTTATGTCAGCAATCTGAGCATTTTAAGAGTGATCTTAAGATTTATTTGCACCATAGTTGTGCTGTAATGACAGCTAGAAAGTGTCCCTGTGAACTGAGGGCTTGCAGTGTGTAAAAAGAGGAGCTTCTAAGCTCCTACCATAAAATAAACTAGGTATGTAAGTAGCTTATTCCTGGTTTTACTATATGATAATATTAAGAGAAAAACCTTAAAGGGATATCTTTGATAGGAGAGCTGTCTAATTTTGTTAACCAGTAAACTGTTTTTTCTATGTCTTCCAAATAAGCATCTTTGAAGAATTGTGGGAGAGTCTTATACCAGTAGAAATTCTGGCCTCAGCCAAAAAAATAAGCCCAAAAGCGTGGAATTTCCTAATGCTAAAGGCAGGGCAGATGAATAGGGTTTTTTTGTTCCCAAGCATTTTCAGTGTTGAAAACAGATATAAGTACAGTTTTTAAATGTTTATGTTAAAAAATTGTTCTCTGACCCTATGGATATGCTTAAGTCCCATACGTATGAAATGGTGTTCATTGAGAGCAGTATCTAGTTTGATCATACCTACTTCCTCTTTCTTTGCGGCTATATTAATTGTATGGCAGTACAGCCTTAATCACGTTGCAGTTTCTGATGTCTCATAATGTTTTTAATTTTTGGTGTACAAGCAATGTAGCATGGATCTGCCTTTTGACTCCTGACCTGATAACTTAGTGAATTATTTTTTTTCTACCTTTCTACCAAAAATGAGAGTTTGGGGCTTTGATCTCTATTCTCTGTGAAAGGAGCTAGTGAGAGAAGAGATTCCCAGGTTCTGTATGTGCAATTCTGCCATAATTGTTGGTGTAGCAGTAGTTTCACGCTTTACATCTATTTGATAGCAGGCATTTTTGGTATATCAGTCACCCAGACTGATAAAAATGCCATCTTATGTAATTGATCTTCCTTTTGGATATGAAGGCATGACTGTTGATTTGCTTCTAGGGAAAGTACTGCAAGAAGCTTCAGACTTGACAAACTCCTCCATAAGAGCTTGCGCTATTCAGGCCATGTTCATTTTCTGGTTCTAAGACCACAGCTGGTGGTAGTTGTGAAATTTATAGGTCATCCTGGAATAATGGCTCAAATCTTTCAGAAGGCGTTCTCAGATGAAACTTTTTAGCTGCAAGATTTCCTTCTCTGTCCCTGTGCTGAAGAGATCCAGCATGGGTATGTTGGAGTCCCATACTGGCATTGCTGTCTTGGGAACTGCAACTTCAGGGCCACAGCTGATTCTCTGCAGTATTGGTCATCCCTGTCTTCATTCTGTCTCCTCTGGCTTAACTTCCTTTTTGAGATTGAGAAACCAGAACTGCACTGAGTATTTATAATGCTGTTATGTCATGGGAGTGTACATTGACAAAGTACTATCCTCTGTTTTATTTGTTCCTTTCTTAATGTGCTCTACTTAGCTATTGAACTGTGGTTTCCAAAGAATTACCTTTTATAACCCAGATCTTCAGTTGCTGAGTGGTGACAATCATGCCTTTAATTCTGCATGTAAAATTCAAGATTTTCTTTTCCAACATGCTTCATTTTATCTACATTACATAAATAGAATGGTGGATGACATTTATTTTTTCCGTGAGGCTCTTCTGCAGCTATTGGACTTGTAACTTAAATGATATTATTTGGTTCAATGTTTGCTTAAATTGCTGGACTGCTTTTTTCAGTACTAACACACTGACATGTCTTTAAAGTTGGAAGACTAAACATGGAACATGTGGTATTTGGTCTTGCATGATACAGTAATCCCTAAGCCAGTAGGAGAATTATTGCTCCTTTTTAAAGCGTTATTAAGAAAATGATCTAATAAAGGTATTCTAAATACATTTAGGCTATGTATGTCCTCCCTTCCCATTATACACCTAAACCAAAAGAAAATTCCAGTACAGGTACAATGTACCTTAAGCTTTATTGTAACCATTGAAGATTTTCAAAACTAAAATAACATTGCCTTCTCCAAGATGGTAACTTTTCACAGCCCATTTTTGCACAATAGTCAGTCCTTCATTTATCTTGAGCATGGAGTTTATAGTTAATGTTTCAGCCACTAGTCCCTGATGAAAGGAAAGCTTGAAAGTTTAGCTCTCGAACAAGGACACAACTCCTGCTCAAAAAGTACAATTCAAATAGCTGAATGTTGGGAAGGTATGTTGGAAAAATATTACTTTGTTGATAACTGGTTACTGTTCAGCAGGACTGGGTAGGCTTTTTCTCTGAACCAGTTACTGTTATGAATTTTCTTAAATTCTAACTTACCCTGGTTTTGGAGCCAGTCTTTTTCTTGTTTCTACTACCTCATGATCCATGGTACTTCCTTTATAGTTGTGGCAATCTTGCACCTTTTAAGTTGTATTGTAGATCTGTAAGGAAGGACTAGTGAAGGTCTCTGTCTTCAGCCTGAAGGTCGGCTAGGGTGGCTGGGGATATTAATGTCTTCAGTGCATCCCATAACTGTTCTAATCCAGATTCTGGGGAAAAAAATATTTTCTGTGTGGAGAAATGCAAGAAACTGTAGATTGCTTTTATCAAGTACACTGGTATCTGCATGTACGTTCTTGAAAATTAAGATGCACTCCATTAAGAAATATAGAATAAAAATCTTACTATGTGTCAGTGTTTGCTTGTTAGTGTGGTAGAAGATAAATAATATACTAATTTAAAAATTATGATGCTGCAGTGGATTAAATGGTGCGTTAAGGAAATGAAAGTTCAAAAGGATTCTTTGGGTAGGGGTATCTTAAACTGACTTTTAACATAATTTGATCGCTTGTTGAAATACTTGCAAATATGTAATCAACAGTCTTTGTTTAATACTTAATTGAAAATTTTTTTTTAGCACATTAGGTAGAATCATCAAAGTGACCCAAGAAGTGATTGACTACAGGGCCTGGATTAAAAAGAAGTGGGGGAGCAAAATTAATCTATCACCTGAACTTGGTAGGTATAGCAAGCATCTTTGAAACCAACTTCATTTTTTTTTTCCTTGAGTTTGGTGTAATTCAAAATACTTATGCCTTGAAATAAATCACTTTCAGATATGTAGGAAAAAATGAAAGGGATTTGTAACTTTCTAACCCAAGACTAGTTTTCTCTGAGCCTGTTTTTCAGTTAGCTTGTTAAACTGCAGCTCTTCCTAGACTTCAAGGCCCTTGTGTTTGTATTCTGTGCTCTTAAATGATACTTATGTTTTCTGTTAACAGACAATAGGTTGAAAATAAGAGACCAGATAGCTCCGTGCAATGGAGAACAGCAACAGAACAGAGACTCTGAACCATCTTACAACCAACGCTTGGCTTTGTCATTGGCTAGTACACAACAGTTATCCTCTGGCTCATCTGCCTCTTCTGTATCATCACTCTCCGGCAGTGACATTGTAAGCTTTTTCTTTTAATGGGTTAAACTAATAAGAAACAGAGTTTATGATACTCTTCAAAGCCTCAACTGATCCAACAGCAGTTAATGTGATATTATCCCTAAGCTACTATTGTAAATTAATAGCTTCCCCTGCTTGGAAAAATTACTGAAATCAAATATTTTTTCATTAAATTAGACGGGTCTTAATTCCATCCGAACTCTTCAGTACTCTTTGTGATAGTAGATAGATGTAATAAAATATAAAACCCCAAGTTAACAGTAGCTAATTAAGTAGAAGAGTAGAAATATATCTTCATAAATCTTCCCATCAAACAAAATCTCCCATTGTCAAATTCTGGTCCTTTTTACCCATACCCCAAATTGAACATGAACACCATACTGTCCTGTGAAGGTGAATAATATTCTTCGCTATTTTCAGCTAAGCAGACAGTTCAAGTTTTAATGGTAATGGGGCCTTCATATGCAAAGTCTTGCTATCAGCTTCCTTGTTTGAAAGTGCAATTTGAAAGTAATTGTTGGACTTTATTATAACTTCCTGGAAGTTAAAGGCTGTAGTCTCTTTAGGTGTGTTCCCAGGCTCTTAAGATTCTGTAAGGTGTTTTTGTTTTGATATGGAGTTAAATTAACATGGAATTGGGCTGTGCAGATTATAAAGCACAAAATTGCATTGCATGGCATGAGGTTCTTATTGTAAATCTGGTGAAGCATTCTGTGCTAGGTAGAGGTACTGAGTGGAATAAGATGTAATATCCAGTTAACTACAATAGTGAATAACTGGATGATGCCGAGAGAGGTCCAAGTACCTGTTTCTTGACTGCTTTCAAAAACTAGTGAAATATGGAATTAAAAGTTGGGAATTGTATTCAATAAAAATTTAATAACTTTTGAGGGACAAATGCATTCTTTATATGTTCTGGTTACTTTCTGTACTTTACTGAATTTTCTTTGTTGAATTGTCTTTTCACTCCACCTCCAGTAAATATGGTAAATGCTTTAGTTGCACCATCTGGCTAACGGAAAAAGAACAGCATGATGCTTGCCAGTGATACTACTAGCCATGCTCCTGGTTTGAGTATGTCATTGAGAAAGATATCGCAGTAATAAGTTTTATGAGAAAATGCAAATATTTGCTTAATATTATGCACTCTCAATGTAATGGGGTATGGTTATGACCTCCCCTTAGTCCCTTTTCGCCTGACATTGAAGATGAAACTTCATTGCCTGATGCCAGAGAAATTAGTGAAAAGTGAAAAGGAAGCTCTCAACAAGAATGACTTGCAATCGATTTGGGCATCCACACAGTAAATGGAAATGCTGCCCTTTTTAATGAAGTGCCTTATGCCCATGTGCTTGTGACAGACCGTAGCTTAAGCCCTGGTCATTTATTGGTATTACGTACTCAGTAGACTGCCAGCAAGTTATCTCAATTTGGAATGAAATGGCAGGTTTCTAACCAATAACTGATGAGTTCATCCTACTCACACTTGGCTGTGTGAGGATGAGCAAGTCCTGAGCTGCACCTGATTCAGGAGGAGAAGCCTATTCTGCTGGAGTTGAAGAGGCCATCCGTGGTGTGATTGGGCGTAATACTATGCCCAGGTTCCAGCAAAGGAACATCTAGTGTGTGCGACAACTAGTATTTGTGCCAAAGCTTCTGGTGCACTGCAAATAGGTATGATGGAGTGAACTTTGGTACCAGCTTCAGAACAAGGTAATATGAACATGGTGCATCTCATCACTGTAGAGTTATATGTAGTGGTAGCTCTGATCTTGTGGAAGGATTGTTCTTCAGGAATGATTCTGTATTCATTTAAAGTTAAACCTTCTGAATTTCTCTGATACTGGAAACTGAAAGCAAGATACAGATTATAAAGAAAATGCAGGAGACAGGGAGATCCTAGATTGACAGTGTGCTGGTCTCTTCACAATAGCAAAATATTCATCCCTGTTATGCCATTGTTGACCTTAAGCACAAGGTCTGTGTCAAGACAGTGTTTCTGGAGATGTATTTTGCATGACTGCAGAATATCTTTTGCTGTGTATCAACTACAAGTTCCTAGCTGTCAAATTAAAAGGACTTGGTAGTGTATTTGCTTTCCAATTTACTGGTAATAGTGATCAGCTGCACCTTGACCTTCCTGAGATCTGCCTACCAATATGATAAAAGTCAACTTACATATGTTGAGAAAGAAAAATAGTCTTGGCAAATTGTGACTTTACTTGGTCATACTGCCCCTCTCTGAACTCCAGCTTCTACTGAAGGTTAAATATTCCATCTGTCCACTCTAGAACAGAGGTAGCTATATTCTGATGTCATCACATCACTGTACACCAGCCATAAGTCTGGAGGCCTTGTGTGTGTTCGTCAATATGTCCTGGAAGCAATATTGGTAGTATATATTAAGCATGCAAGCATTGTCAAAGCTGTGCAGTATTGCTTATAGGGATCCTAGAATTTTTATCAAACCCTATAGTTTAATAGTTGGTTGTAACAGTAGTTAGTTTAGTTGGTTGTAATACAGCATGATGTATGGTTTTCAGAGATTTGCTTCCTTGAAGTTCTGGCAGCATTGCAGATTTTTGCCTTATTCTGTAAATATGGCTCAGCAGCTGAATAGACAAAGCCCCTGGTGTCTTGGACTTACGGGCACTTCAGAGACAGCAAAGGTTATAGATTTGTTCCAGCAGCAGGATGACATGTGTCAAATAGAACAATAAAAAGGAGCAGGTTTTTCTGGAGACTGGATTGGCTTAAACCAGAGCTAACGCTTAGAAGTCAGCCTCTCAACTTTTGTACATACTCAGAAAAAATGGAAGTGTAGGGATATAAGAGCTTAAAGTTACTACCCTGAGTTCTTTGCATTCCTGCTACTGCTTTCCTTCCTTTGGGGACCATACTGATGGTAACCTTTTGAAGATGAGAACTTGCGTACCACTGAGGAACAAGAGAACTGCCTCCTTCAAGGGCAGCCTTCTCTTTCCCTGTATATTTTAGATGTATATGCTTTCCCTCAGTACGCCACCTCATTCAGCAGGATGATTGCTTTCATCTCTGCAGATCTGGGACTATCTTGCGGGGGAACGCACTTCTGGGCCACTGTCTACACAGCCCAAAACTAAGAACTGGACCTGATGAGACTAAGTCATAATTTGTACAAAATGTATCCTTTTATGGATTTTCCAAGGCAGCAAAGATATTTACAAAATGCCTTACGCTAGCACTATCTAGCTGATGAAATTCTAGTTGTGCTGTCTTTCATAAGCGTCCTAGGAAACTGCAAAATCTTAGTCACAAAAGAGAGCTTTTGTAAGGACCAGTAAATTCCAGATCAAAGACTGCATAGAAGAGAAATCTGTCTTCTGGTATCACTGTTAATATTAGTGAGATAGCTGTTCAGTTTATGGGTTTGTCTTACTGTACGTGTCAATACAGAGCTCTGACTCTCACTGGCACTTCTAAAGTAGTTCCTTGCAAAATACTGAGTACTAAAGTTCCTGCCCTGTTACCTCAGCTCTGTGAAGAATATAAATATTAGTGATCAGGAGCAAACTGAGGAACACATGGAAATAAACCTATGGATACCAAGAATCTGATCGTCAGAACGTATTCGACTGCACGTACATTTCTCTGGATTCTGTTAATTATCAAACCGATCTGTGTAGTGAGTCTTTTCTCATTGAAGTATACTGCTGTGCAGGTATTTAAAATACCATATGTTGCCCTGACAAAGAGGTAGTATGTGTTCTTCACTTATTCACACAAACAGGTAAGTTGCAAAATACTATGCATTCCCACATGATCCAACAAATGTTGAAGTGAATAATAGAAGATGCTTTATAATATCTTTGCTATCGAGGACAGTGTGAATTGTGTGAGTTTTTACTCTATGGGAGCAAGAGTCAAACTGTTCCACAATAGAAAATAAGCCTCTGGCATTAGGAAATCTCATTTTAACCTTCATACTGAATTAAGTGATCATTAAAAGAATCTGAAACCAGAGAAATCAGCTATGTTCACCCCCAGCTCTCTGCTTGTTCTGGCTAGTTGCAGATGTCAGTCTGAGAACCTAAGCAGTGACCAAATTCCTCTTGAAAATGCCTTTTTTCCCTGGGTGCTTTTTTATTCTGGACCTGCACTCTCTAACTGGTGACCTGGATTTCTTGTTGCTTAAGCATTGTGGAAAGCTGTTTTTTATTAGCTCAGGAAGTCCTGGAGTAGTGCTGGAGAATATCTGCTGCCTGATCAACAATCTCTGCCAAGTAAATATAATCCTAGGTATGTTTTTCCAGTCTCATTTTGGTCTGGTATAATTCCTGATGCTAAGTATTGCAGTTTTGATGCTGTTATGCCAAATAAAGCATAGCATTTTACGTGACAGTGATACCTGCGTATATCAGTAACAGATGTAATGGCTCATAGGAAAGTTTTAAAGTTCTTTTCCGTTACCTAATGGATATATCATCTCATATCCAGTCCAGCACAGAATCTCAAAGTTGTCTGTTAGAAGTTTGGATCTAAGAAATTTCATACACCTTATCTCAAGGTTTCTGGGGATAATATTCTTTGGACTTCTCTGACCAGATTATTTTGTGAAGAGTTCTGACTTCTCAAGACCGTGCAATCATGTCAAGGTAGTTGAAGTTTCAGTGGACAAAGTACCTGTGTAGTCTAGTTTGGGGGAGGACACAATCCTTGCCTCTATTTTAACTTTTTAGCATTTACAATATGTTTTCTCAGACTGTTCTTGAAATTTTAGCTGTAGCCATTGCTGTTCAGGCTTTATAACAACCTTTCACTGGAATGTCAGTGCTTGTTCTGCCCAACATTCTGCCCCATCAGCTAGAGGATATGCTGAGCAGTACCTTAAGTGTTGTGGAACGTGTCTTTTCACTGTCTTCAGGTATTACATATTCAGTACTTTGATCGGATGCATACTTTGTGAGAGTAGTATATAAATATGACTGATAGGAATAATGAGTATTAGTCTTATTATTCTGCTGAATGCATACAAGATCCACCCTGACTCTGGAACTGTTACTTGCTCTGCAGTAATTGTGGCTTAGTACTTGAACTCAACATGCTTAATGAAGTTATCACTATCTCCCCTTCCATCCTATTACTCAAAGACTGAATTTCTGCTTATTAGCAGAACGGTTGTACTTCCCTATACACAGATAGTGGTGATAGAGAATGTGATATATCTTGTCCTGATAAATGTTGCTTTTTTTAAAGCAATTAAATGTGCAGGTGTAAGGCATGTGCTTATCTGCAGTAGAGGGACAGACACTTCAGAGTAGTTACTGTAACAACTTTTGTAGTCTTGTTAAGTCTGTCTTAATGACTATGATTAATTTGTAGAGTTCCAGTTGAAAGTGTGTGTGTGTGTAGGAGAGGGGGCAGAAAGGGGTGGCCCAACAAAATTCTCAGTTGTAGCTCTTGCTCTCAGCAGATCTTCTCCCTTCTTTCTACATGGCTGAATATTCTCATGTCCTAACTGAAGTTACAATTCAAATACGTATATGGATAGTTGATCATCTTTTTGTAGAAGAATGCGGATTCAATCTTACTCTTTTCCCCCTCCTGAACAAGTAGAGGCAAGTGCTCTAAAAAGTAGGCCTTTTTAATCTTTAGTCTTTAAAGAAAGATGTAAGTGCTGACTTGCAGCCAGCTTGTCTCCCAATAAAGCAGTGGGCAACCCTGAGCGTGCAGATGCAGACAAGCTGATGTTACTGGGGAAAAGCATTTGATTGACATTTGATTTGGGGCATTTAAGAGTTTAAGCCCCAAATCCTTTAAAAATCTATTCTTTTCTCCTATTCTTGATGTGCAGATTACTGACAGTTTCTGTGGACCAGAGGGGAACAAACTTTCCAGTGCTCCTTTTGTCTATTTTCCTCTTTCACCATATAGTGCCACATTTGGTTTTGGGGTTTTTTTAACTCTGACCATGTGTTGTTTTATACTGTCTCATGCTCTCCTTCAGTTCTTCTGTCTCAGTTGCTTAAGCAGTCTTTTATTTATATCCACTTGAAGTAAGAGTAAATTTCTGCAAAGCTGCAGGAGGCACAATTTTGAACACAATTATAAAGTAATTTTATTTTATAACAAGTTATTCTAACCATCAAAGGGTACAGAGGGAATGTGTAAATCAGCAAGTAAAATTGGATTTTACTGCTGTCATGTCAGTGAAGTAAGGAGAGAAGCAGACAATTTTGTAGAAGTCAAGCTCAGGCTACTTTCTGATGCCAAATGCTAGTCATGTTCTTGCCCTATCTTAACATTCCCTTCCTGGAAAAAAAACAGAGGCACCTAAGCCATTTTAGGATGGAAGAAAACCTAAATTCAATGATCTGTTCTAGTACGGTATATGTTTAGCTTGCATAATGAGTCCTATAATTTAGTGCTTAACTTGAAAAAACACTAACTTGAAATATGTACTCTTAACACTACAGACCAATTGAAAGCCTGTGAAATGAAAGTATTAGAGGATTATTAGAAAGGAAAATTGAATAATTAGAAAGGAAATTTGAAATTATGCACTTCTGGGACCTTTTTTTTATTTATCTGAAATAAAGTGAGTATTGATAAAACATGGAATAAGCCCACAGTCAGACCTGGCAGAATATAATGAGGTGAGGTTGAAGGGGTACTGTTCTTGTGTTTAATCTTGGTAGATACTAACTAGATTACACTTCTAGTTGTCTTTCTGTAAAAGGAACACTAATGCTTTTGGAGGATGCGTATTTTTCAGTTTGCTTGTGTATTTTATGTATCTACTTTCACTTTTCCCCTCCTGTAAGCACAATGACCAAGACATTTTCCTTTTGTAATGCAGTTGACCTAAAGGCAGAAAAATCAACCAATTGCATTTTTCCTGAAACTGTTTTGTATTGTTTATAGGCTGGCACATGGAAATGGTACAACTGTATTGATGCAAATTCTCCACCCTGTGACCTCCCATAGAAGTAGAAATTTTGTTCATCTCAATTCTACTTCATTTACACCATAGTTTGTTATGGCTCCACCTACCAAAAAGGGAAACAAGCTGATGGAGAAGAAAGGAGGTGGGGGGAGGGTGTAGTCCATGAAATCACCTTGGGAAGTATGTTCCTTTATCAAGCAGAGTTAAGTATGCTGGGGCTAAAACCATTCAAGCAAGAGCATGCCTTGAAGTTCTGCTCCTGCGCATGGCCCCAGACTGCGAAATATCTGAAGTTTTCTGGTGTTGCTTCATGTTCCAAGGAGTGTTGTTTTACACTTTTACTAAGCCAATAGATGTTTTTGCTAGGGATGTTTCTGTTCACCAGCTGCTCCTTTTTTTCTGTACTGGTGTTCACCTAATCCTGTGGTGAGCTGATTCAGAAGATGAAGATAGTAAAAAGGGCATTACTGTTTCTGTGGTTCACCTGTGTGAATTGGCTCATAGTAATGTCAAATATTAATGCAGGTATAATGGAGAAGGCCAGAAAGGGAAAAGAGGCAAAAGAAGTAAGACTGGCAGCAGTAACCTGTTAAATCACTCTAATTGTAAGAAAGGAGAGGAGCACATGAAAAAATCTATATAGTGTAAAATGTTAACCATAAACACTAATTTTCTCACTATTTTCAGTTCTTTGCTTTCAAAGATGGAACACAGGTTTTACTGAAGTGGTCATTGTGCTCTCACAGCTTCCATCTCTTGAATGTTGTGGGGAAGTGGGGGGGGCGGGGGGAAGTTCAATTAGTGGGAGAAGTTTGGAGAATAGAAACAGTAAGAGCCTTTTTGCCAAAACTCTGTGGTTAATTCTTGGGGGTGGGGAGTGGGGTGTTAGAACCCAAATCTGTCACATTAGCAAGAAACTTGCATTCTGTTGTTTAAGTTTTGATTTCTGAATACTGACTTCTAGGATACTTACTCTTTTACCACTGGGCCAAAACTTAGACTGGAATCGTGAATTAATCTTCTTAGGCCACTCCAGCTTTTTTCTAAAAAAATACTGTCTTAGAAATTGAAAGCTCTAGAATGGTAGCTATTGTCAGTCAATTGAAACTCTTAACTCATTACATCATAAAACAAAACAGAAGGCACCACTTTTTGCATGCATTTAGAATCATGGAAAGGAAGCTTGTAAGTATAATTGAGTGCCCATGAAATTTGTGGAAACTGAACTATTGTCTTGATGGATGAATGTACTAGTACAGTTTACCTTGTATCTGAAGCCTTGAGTTATTAATGGAATTCCCAGTAGGATAAACTTGTATCTGGCAGTCTCTCTTTGTTTCCAAAAGCATCCCTTTAGATGATATTTTCATTGCAGCATGAGGGACTCTAAATGATTGGCATTCATAGTAGTAGTATTCAAGAGATCAGGAATTTATCTTGGCTCTTGGTGCAGTCATTGTAGTTTAGATTATTTGCTAAAAACTATTGAGGGATCTTACCCTTTTATTTTACATTCATCTTTTTACAGTGTGACCTCTGTAGCTCTTACCCCAGTAAGGGTCAGAGCTTTTGTCTTCCAGACATGGATCTAAAGTGTCAGAATATTACTTGTATGCGTTTACTTACTTGTAGGTCTTCTGAGCTTCTGTAATGTTTCAAGTTTGCACATTACACTTAATCCTATCCAGAAGACCAAGTAAGGCTTAATCCCTCAGTGTAGGCAGTGCTTGTGGAAAATCAGTTTTGTTCACATTAGGCTCAACTTTCTGATCACTGAGGTTAACCTTTCAGTTTGAGGAAGAAAGGTAATGCTCTTCTTCATAGAAGGATTTTGATGCTGATGAGAAGTCAGCATATCAACTCCATACAGCAATCCTGTTAGCAATCCAGGATCGCCTCAGATGAGGGATACAATCTACTCATATGAGACTTGTATTAGTAAATAACATTGAGGCAGAAGAACATACCTATTAGAAAATTAAAATAAAGCAACACAAGCTTCCTTGTGCTGAATTTTATCTAGTTTCAGTTAAACCATGACTCCCTTTTCTCTTCCACCTGCTGCTGCTTCCATACTGGAGTTAACTTTTTGTTGCACAAAACCCGTTAGAAATCTTATAAATGGGAAGTGTCCCATCTGAGTTAGACCCCCTGAAGATTCATATACCTAATTGTATCTAAGCAGAAGAGAAAGGGGAGATTGTTTGAGTGGAGAGGCTAAAAACTATTCTTTGGTCAGGTTTGTGAAGGTTGCATTGCAGAAGATAATGCATTGGTTTGAATAGACAGTAAGATCTCCTTTTCCCTCCCATCTGCCTGCTCGTGGTTACTTGTGACCATGCTCAGAAGTTGTCTGTTCAAATATGACTCCCCTCTTTATTTTTCCCACTTTTTATAATTCCATGACCAATAGTGTCTAAAGAAGCTTCAGCTTAGAAATCCAAGTTCTTGCCCCAGTACCTGACACTACCACCTACTTAGTTGAGAACATATCAGCTTCATCTTTGTAGACACTGTACCCTGTTCCCGCAGCTAATATTGTGGGATTGGGCAAAGGAGAAAAATGCCATGTCATCCAGGCAGTCAGTTTTACATGTGCCTACAACTAAGCTTAATTTTTTGATCACTGTTAAAGCATGTGGTCACCCACTGTGAACATACTTATTAAATGGTAAACATCTGATCTCATAAATAGGACAAGTTTCTGCAGAAGTTCTTGTTATCAGTATGGTCTGTCTCTAGTGAATTCATGATGGAAGTATCTGAAACTGCTTCACAAAGGCATCCTGTAACTTTTACCACTAGTTGACGTAGTAGGAGAGCAGCTCCTTTCTTTCTAGAACTTATTTTTTAGTAAGCACAACTTCATATGGACCATTAAAGGAGTGATTGTTCTAATATCTGACGGTTTTATTGAGGGCTGTTTCTACTGTGGGTGTTCACTTCAGCTGGGATGCAGGTTTTGCTTTCTAGTAATTCATTGCTTTGGCTGCTCAGTATTCATAACTGTCAGTCTCTCTTAAATGACCTTCTCCTTTCCCCAAGAAAAGCTTTAAAATATTTTCTTGTTTCTGTTCTTGAAAATGTTTTCCTGGACAGCTTGTTCTCTAACAAAAGAATCTAATTTAGAAAGTAAGGCCATGTGAGGGCAAGTAGTAGTGCTTGAGGTCTATTTAAAGTTTGCTTGGTTTAAGCAAAGAGGTTTTTGCTTCTAGGTGGTTAATCTTTAGAGAAAGAGCAATGGAATATTTACATAATTACTTTGACAGTAAAGATCCTTGATGATCTGAGTGAATAATGTCTTTTAATTTAGTAACTCCTAAACTACTCATTGGCCAAACCCCATCTCTTGCTATACTTTGAGCCAGATGGATGGGAATGCAAAAACCACCAGTGGTTTGGGACAAAAAATAGGTTTTTTTCAATTATTTTCAAGTTCAGAATACTTTGGAGTTAAGGATGAGGTAAAAAACAGCAGTAAAATGTAGGGAAAGCTGCTTCTTTGTTGCCGTTGTGTTACAACTAAAAGTAAGTTTTGCAAGATCTGTGTTCAAAGTTGTTTCAAAAGACTGTAACTTGCTTTTCAGCTTTCTCAACTTAGAAAATAATTGGTCATTTAAGAATTAAGGCAGTCAGTTGGGTGTTTTCAGACTTGAGTAATTCCTATAAACCCCTGCATCTGTGCTTGCCTCCTTGCCTTGTTGTCTGTTAAGTGCTTCAGGCACATGGTGTTTTAACATCACCAGTATGACTTTGCTTATGATGCATCTGTAGTTGCTGTTGGTCGGGCTGGAAGGAGGAGGAATAGTAATCAGTAATGTTAGTTCCATTACAGTATTCTTGTCTGTAATCCTACATCCATCTTGCTTCCCGTGAAGAATTATCGCTCATATTTTTGATGGAAAGCAAAGGAAACAGAACTCCTAACTAGCAGTGAAGTGGGTGAGTGGTGCACATATACTAGTTTTGATTGGCAGACCGTCTCCTTGTTTCTTGGTAGGTGGAGCCCTAACTTTGCTGGGTAGAATGGGAGAAGACTATAGTAATTACAGTGAGTAACTTTGCTGTACAGATAAGTACAATCCAGACCACTGTTCAGAGGACTGATTCTGTCATGGCATCTGAAATTCTAGCCCATGTATCACTAACAGTGTCGCTGTTCTTGTTCCATTTTTTTCCCCCCAACTTTAGTTCCCATCTTTTAATTCGAATTTGGTAGAGATACAAGTTTGGCTTTAGGTTGTGCTGACTGGAACTGACCTGTGATTGCCATAGACCTGTTGACATTATCTCCTTGATGCAGGTTCAATTAAGCTTTTGCTTGATATGCAAAATAAACATAGTGCTGGCTTGTATTTTATTTTTTTACCATTGAGAAAAATCTTTAAATTTTACAATATTCACATGAGTTGATATTTGGGTGCATTTTCACATGCATAGCCTGTATATACTGTACTTTCTGTAAAGTTGCTTTTCTTTTCCCCTTTTTCTCTGCCAAAAGGATTCTGATACACCACCTTGCACAGCTCCTAATGTTTACCAGTTCAGTCTGCAAGCACCGACTCAGCTTATGGCCAGTTTACCACCCGCATTGCCTATGCCAAGTGGTAAACCCCAATCTGCGCCTACGAGAACCTTGATAATGGCCGCCAGTAATCAGGTATGAGCCAACTAAATGGAGCAACTTTTTCATGAGAAAGCGATCAAATCGGAAGTGTAGATCATTTGCGCTGTGCTGTCAGTCTAAAAACCTCTGAAGATAACCTTCATATAGCATGTGCTAAACTTCATGTAATCATAAAAGTATTTATCTGCTGTGTCAGAAGTGTGGGGAGAAGAATGGGTGGGAAAGGGTTCGCTGTTTGAGACGCATCTCTGAATGTAAGAGCCCTTCCACAGCACACTGGCACCTAGGAATGAGTTGAAGGGAGAGTGTCAGGTGTCTGACTCCTGAAGTTGTATTTGAGACTCCTGATGCCTAACCAGTGAGATATTTGCAGATCTTTAGGCTATTTAACTTCCTGTTCTTAAAATAGAAACTTCATGTAGGTGGTGTATCTGTAAGCTAGTTTTTGAATCTGAAGAAGTAGTACTGACCTGTCCAAGCTTGTTTAGTTGTCTTGATTTTGAATTATTAGAACAGATACAACTACACTTGTAACTTTGTGTAACACATTTTAAAGACAGAGAACAGAAAATTAATTATAGGCACGTGTACAAGAATTTTTACCAGAATACTAAATGAGTGCTTAAATGTGCTGGGAGGTGAACGTGCAGGGAGACTGTATGTTACTCAACTAGCCTGAAGTGTTTTAGGTAATGTATCCATTATAGTACAAGGGGAATAGAAATCCTTAGTTTTTCTTACAGCCTCAGTGCCTCTATCTATATGAAAATACTCCCTCAATCTTGATTATTAAAACTATTAGTCAAAACAACCACCTCACATGAGCTTTAATGCAAGTTGTGGGTTGTATTTTGCCTATGATAACAAAATAATGAGCTGGTTTCTTTGAAACCTCGTTTTGGTCAGGTTCTTACAATATTTTCCTTTTTCTCTCAGTCCTTGTGTCACAGTTCTTTGGAATCTAGGGCCAGGATGTTTTTAATTTAAGGACCTTGTCTTTTTTTGTTTGATTCAGCACTTCCCTGATGCTTTGGGCATGACACAAGATGTATTTGCATCAGTTTCTGCTTTAAGATTGTTCAAGTATTTTGCAAAATTGCAGAATAGTTGAGGTTGGAGGGGGTGTCTGGAAGTCGCCTAGTCCAACCCTCCTGCCCACAATGGGGTCAGCTAAAGCAGGTTGCTCAAGGCCTTGTCCTGTTAGGGTTTGAATATCTCCAAGGAGGAGACTCCCCAAACCACTCTGGGAAACTTGTTCCAGTAAAAAAGGTTTTTCTCTTAAATTAAATGGTGTTTTCTGTATTTCAGCTTCTGCCTATTGCTTCTTGTCCTTTTAGTGCACACCAATGAGAAGAGTCTGGCTCCATCTTCTTTATACCTTCTCATTAGTTAGACCCATCAATAAGATCCTTTCCGCGTTCTCTCTTCTTGAGATTAAACAGTCTGAGCTTTGTCGTAATTCCCATGTATGACAAATGTTTTGGTTTCTTTTTTATCTTCATGGACTTTCATTGGACTCACTCCTGCATGTCCATGTCTCTCTGTTACTGGGGACCCCAGATCTGGGCCCAACATTCCATGTGTGGCCTCACCAGTGCTGAGTAGAGGGGAAATGATTGCCTCCTTTGACCTGCTAGAGATACTGTTCCTAATGTAGCCCAGGATGCTGTTAGCCATCCTTGATGCAAGGGCAAGTTGCTGGCTCATGTTCAACTTGTCCACTGGGAATCCCTGGCCATTTTATGTCAAGCTGCTTTCCAGCTGGTCGGTGCCCAGTGTGTACTGGTGTGTGGGATTATTCCTTCCCAATGACAGAATTTAGCGTTGCCCTTTTGCAAACTTCATGAGATCCCTGTCAGCCCATTTTTCCAGCCTGGTGAGGTCCCTCTTTATGGCAGCACAGCCATCTTGTGTCAGCCTCTCCTTCCAATTTTGTATAATCTGCAACCTTGCTGAGGGTCACTGTCTCCCATTGTCCAGGTCATTAACAGACATGTTAACTAGTATTGACCCTAGTGTCAGCTCTTGGGATATACCACTAGGTGCTGACCTCCAGCTGGACTTTGTGCTGCTGATCAAAATATTTTGAGCCTGGCATGTAAAAGAATACTTTTCATTCAGCCTGTGAGTTTGATTTATATGTCTAGAGATGGTAACTGCCACTTACTACAGAATAAAAAAAAACCAACTCGGATAGTGTTTTAAACATTGAAACTTTTAGATGAATAATGAAGAAATTTCATCTGGACAGCATTTTCAATGTTCAGGAATGTCAGCATTGAGTTGGAGCATGTTATAGCTTAATGCCCAAATTCTTCGTAGTTGCTACACAAGTGCTTGTTTTTGGCACTTTGCTGAAATGTTTTTCCGCCCTTTTTTTCATTTAGACCAGGCTACTTTCCCTTTGTAGACCACGGGTGTGCCACAGTTTCCTTGCAGGCAGGTTAACACAGAAGTGGCACCATCTTTGAAAGGTGTTACCACATGCTTTTCCCAGCTACCTCTGCAATCCTCAGTCATCTACCAAGCCCCACTTGTATCTTGAGGTATGCCTTTTGTTTTAATCTTCTAAGTGATTGCACAGATTCCTCCCCTGCTCCCCCCCCCCCATTACCTGTCCTCCTCTACTGCTGAATCTTACCTAGGCAAAACCAGCTTATCTCCACAGGAAATGTTTTCTGTTAGTGAGAAGCTCATGGAACAATATATTGCTATTTTAGTGTCTGCAATGAGTATTCACATGCTAGTGTACAGTCTGGAACTTTTGAAGTTTGTTTAAAATAAAACTGGAGAGCTATTTTAAGTTAAACTACATCTAAAATACAAACTTAGTCTAGTTTATTTTCCTTAACAACCCTGCTTTTCTGAAGAGGTACCCTGGAGCTTAACTTTATCAAAATTATGCGAAAAAAGACTCCACTTTTGAGGCATGCAGTTGTTAGTACAAAACAAGTTGGCATCCAGATTTTTTTGCCTTAGTTGTGAAGAGGCAATGTTTTGCATGAAGTTTGGATCTCTGATGGAATTTTGAATCTTGGAAAACCAACTGCTTTGTAGCACTTTTTCTGGCTTTCTGTTACTTGGCTGTCCTTTCCAGTACTTGTTAACTGTTCTCTTAGTAGTTTGTACAATACTTACATGTTTAAAATTGGGAATTATTGTGTGGCTTTTCCTTGACAAAGATGTGCCTTTGAGATTCATTTTAAATCAGAGGAATTTCTTGCTATCTACGGTTTAGAAATGGGATGATGCTTTTTCTGCATTGAATTTACCAAATCTTATGTATTGTGAAGTAGAAACGTTCATTTTCGATACGGATTATGACCAAGTCAGAAGTGGGAAATGAAATCATTCTACCCAGAATACTGTAAATGTCTCCTTTTAATTTGCAACTTCCTGGAGCATGACTGAGCTAGATTAGGTTGATGGCTTTCCTTTCGCAGTTTATATAACTTAAGATCATGCTAGTTTATAACTTTAAATGGGCGCATTTTACTAGCCCAGAGGACTCCTGTCCTGATAGACTTGAACACGTGCAAGCCTTTTTCTTAACAGCAAATGTTCTTTCATGTTCAGAAAGTCTTTGAAAGGGATTCATTTGTCTGCGTGGTGTCTCCAGCCTTTTCGCTGGCAACTTTCTCTGCCTCAGTTCAGCTTGGAAGCTGTACCTAGGTGTCCAGTACTACTCTCAAAAGCAGGAGATGCTAATGTCAAGAGCACTAACTGTGTATTGAACAACTTGTGGCCTTCTAGGCAAATTCTCTGCCGTTAGAACTTCCTAATACTTTCTTTTTTGAAACAGCTTTGGTGTGATTACCAATTCTATTTACGTACTGCATAATTAATTGAAGAATTTCCAGGTAGTTCAGGGACTAATTAAACTCCTGATAAAGGTCTGCGTGCTTTTTGGGATCATCATCATTTTCCAAGGTAATCATTCTTCTGCTTTGCTGACGAGCAGTTTGAAATTGCACTTGGGAGAGCAGAGCAGTTTATGAACCGGTACTGCCTACTGGAATAAGCAGAAAAACATACTGGTATGCATACCCAGATGAATGGAGGGGGTGGAAATTGTTTGGTGACTTCCCATGGAGAAGAAAGGACTACTTTCCTTCTCGTTGTTCTGGGTTTGAAATAAGTTCAGTTCATTCTTCCTTGGATTGCTGGTCACTTAGTCACCAATGAAGACAGAAGAAACTTCATGTTGCTTAGGTCAGAAAAACACTTTCCTTTTACTTTAAGTTGGGGTGCTTTTGTGTGTTTGTTGTGTCATGCCCACCCCCCCCAAGAGTGTTCTTTTGATTCAAAAGTATCTAAAGCCAGTAAGCACCAGTCTTTCTGCTGCGCTGGCTTCCAGTCTGCCAAACAAAACCTCCACTGAAGACCCTTTAGATGAGTGGTGTCTGATCATGGATATGTTCAATGTAAATTTCACAGCGGCATTCACTGGCTCAGTTGTGAAGCACAGGAAACAACTAGGAAATGAAACCTTAATGTCAGTGCTGAAATACCACAGTCTAAATAACTCTTAGAATAACTTGTAGAAGTAGTTTTTCAGATTCTTTTGTGTTTGGCCATATAAGGCCAGACACTTAAACTTATAAACTGGTTGTTTATGTTGCTTTACAGGCACTTCACTGGCTAAAATACTTTGCTTCAGAGTTTGCTCTTACCCAGAATAATTGTTAATGGTGTTGCTTTGCCTCACTGGTGATGCTTGTACTGCTAGTATGGCTGGAATGATTCCTCATAAGTTAGCGTTGGAAACAAAAAGAACATTGGTCAGGTGCTTGCAGTCATGTAAAAGAAAAATCTTTGACTCAAGTAGTTAAGTGTAGTTTATGTCAATGAAAGATAGATTTGTAAAGATACATTTTAATTCATGTCAAATCTGAACTGTAGTCCACTTTACCAAATATTTCTGAGAATGCGTTATCAACTAGTCAGATGTAAAAATGTGCTAAACTCCCTTAGTATAGTGTTATACTTCAGAGTTTTAAGTATGTTAACTTCAATTTAGAAGTGACCTGATTTATTTCTTTGGTGGCATTATTAAGCTTTTTAGGTATTGAAGGCTTCTTCGGTCAACCAAATGGGATTTTTCTTATCTTTTATTTAGGGCTTTCTCATTTAGGGTGCAATACTTTTTTGGTGTGCATGCATTTTCTTAGGCAAAGGAAGGAGGATGCTACTGTCAAGATTGGAAAGAGTTTTGATTCTAAATGTCAGAATCCTGTCTTCTGTGTATGACAGAACATTGTTTGGTTTTTGATTTAATACATGCAAAATTAGGAAAAGATGATAATGATGTTCTGTTTCCTTTCCTAAAGAATGGAGAGAAGAAAACTGCATTTGAGTTTTGGAGGCTGTTCAGCTGAAAACAAGTACTCAAGATATTTTTCATCTTAAATTGTCATATATTTATATAGACAGTCTTTATATGGTGATAACCATCTGTGTATGGAAACTGAACTTGGCTTGACTAGATGCTGGGTAACCTAGTCTGAATCTGCTTACAACAGATTAAGAATCTTCTTACTCCATGGAAGGACCTCTGGAGAGCTCCAGAGGTCTCCATGTAAAAGCATCTAGCCTAGATGTTTATATGACTGTATGAAAGTCTCTGGCCCCCTTAGTGGTTGCTTCCTGAATGCTTTTTGAGTTGCAGGAAAGACACACAATCTAAATAGTAGTTCCTAGGAACATAAATAAACCCACCATATATGAAAGATAGACTTCTGGAAACGTAGAAGTAATACCTGATTTTTGTTTGCATAGTACACCTTTATCTTCCAATGTCACTGTAATCAGATTGTTGGTCCCAAACTGAGATTGATTTGAATATTTGCATATTCACATATGCATTTCCTCTACTGACTCTTTCACATGTACTGTATTGATATCAGCTCATCATTTGGAAAGTGTTTGGGTCTGCTCCCTGTAATAATACTTTTTTTTTGTTCCAAATAAAAAGGTGAGAAATCTCAGTGGGGTAAGATTTCTCCTTAAGGTCTAAAATTGTCAGCTTTATGCTAGAGAAGCTATTACGTCTTGTTCCCCTTAATGACAAGTATGCAGATAACACTTCATGGCCCGTGTCACAATAGTAGCAAAGTTTCAGTATGAGTTCTGTCTTCTGGTGGTGCTGTTTTGACTCTCGCCCCTCATTTTTGAAACTTGACTTGTGACAAGATCAAAAGGGGTATTTATTTCATGTCAGATTCTACTTTCTTTACCATAAGGTAGTTCAAAACATGCTCAGATTATGATGGTAATCTCTACTGTCAGTCACTCATTCTGGGGACTAGGCTCTCTGACCTCTCAACTACTATTTTATTTTTGAACCAATGAGATGAATAGTTGCCTAACCTGTTGATAAAGGTGAAGAGAACCAAAAGCTTCCCTTTGTTATAGGCTACCGGCAGAGCTACTGCACAAAGTAAGATAAAATGAAGGACTGATATAAACTGCTCTCTGATGGCTTTGAGTATTTCAGTTCTCTAGTGTTAGAAGATGAGAAGCACCTAAAACTTTTCTTGCTTTTGAGCTCTTTCTAGTCTCCATGTTGATTTTTCTTTTCTTTGCTGCTCTCACAACTGGTTGTGTAAATGCTGTTTTCTCCTTTTAATGGGACAGAAATGGGTTTTGGCTCATGTTATGAAGTCTGTTCAGGATTTAAGATTGTGTCAGTTGTAGCTGAAAGTAGCCAATAGGTCCAAACAAGGGGCCCAAAAGGAGGGGAAGTGTCTTTGATATTTGCAGTGCTTTGGGTCTTATTCCCCCAGATTGCCAGTTCTACACAACTTGAGTAAGAATTTATTTTGGTTTTACCATACTTCACCTTAGAAATCTAAACCACTTATAAATCTTACCAGGTTAAGGGTATGCCCAGGTAGCAGGTGCAAATATCCTATAGAATCCTGTTAGCTAATCTAAAGTAATGAGGCTAGGCTCACCCGTTGCCTAATACTTGATTTATTACTCGTGCAGGAATGACAGAAATGTTGGTTAGGTCATTGCCCATTGTTTCTCTGCAAAACAGTGAATTTATTTCATAAAGAATAAGAAGTTAAATTTTATTTACATGCAAGATGCATTTCTTAGTATATTTCCAGATGTTGTTATGCTCAGAAATTGGGGAAGTGAACATAGATCCTTTGAAAAGACTTCTTTATGGGTTTTTTTTTGCTACAAGCCTAAAATAGAGAATTTGGAAATATGGTGAGAAATTGAAAAGAACTTTGAAATATTTTGAGGATGTATATTAAGTTATTTAAGGGGATATTTAAAATGTTAATGGTGCATTAAAGTTCTTCTGAATACTACTCTAATATTTCAAATGGAATGATTTTGAAGTGTACAAGGTTGATTACAATTTTGGTCAACTACAGACTCGATTCAATTATGGCCATTAATCCTGTGGTCTTAACAACGAAATAGTAAATATGTGTTCTTTCTAAACTGTCTTACGCCCTATCTAAACTTTTTCTTTAGCTCTGTAGGTCCTTACCAGTTTTTGAGTGCTGTAGGTATAGTCTCTTTTCTTTTAAAGTTAAGGGTCCTGATACTTCATTTTCATTGCTAATGCTTCTCTGCTTTTTTTTCTCCTTACTTTAGAGATGCTAACAGGCAAAAAAACCCCAACCAAACACCAAAACAATTCAGAAACCCTGTTTATGTTTAGACTTCATCTCTTTTATGTTACTTGTGTTATTTCAAAGGGTAGGTGACTTTATTTTTGGCTGTAAATTTTCTTTTTGAATAATGACAGTCTTTGAATGTCAGCAGTTTTGTGTAGTAAATTTGCCAGTATTTAAGAATAAAAGTTTGGTTTCCTTAGCAAATAATTACTTGGTATTTCAGTTTCCACCAGATTTCTATTGTTTAGGGTAAAGGCCGGGAACATCCTTTTCTTAAATTTCTATTAAAATACCTGAAAATTTTTTTAACCTGGTATGAGAAGCAGAATTCCACCCACTCACCTGCCCCCCAGCTTGTCTTAAATGCAATTGTTTAGTTTTTCCTCTAGAATCTAGAAGCTTTTATTTGCAGAGGATCAAATTCAACAGGCTTGTTAAAAAAACAAACAAATGAAAACCAACAAAAAACCCCAAACCAAACCAGTTCTATCGTTCACTTGTTGAATCAGTAGCTGTGTGATGGGAGAGGAGATTGCTCTATCAAGAGAAATAGATCTAAAGAAGTCAAAACGTCTAAACCAAAGATTTGTCTGTCGTATCACAGATGAATGGCTTTCTTCTTTGATTATCTGATGTCATTTCAGCCATCATCTGCTTGCAGACGTGTGCCATTTCTCAGTGATTATGGGAGTCCTGAGCATGTGAATATCCAGAAGGGTGTGGACAAGAGAAAGCTGTTTGATATAGCCTTTTGGGATTTCCAAAAGACATGAAGTAAAACTCTTTTACCAAAGATTCTTAAAGAAACTAAGTGAAAGATGTGTGTTCTCTTGTAAACAATTAACTAGTTAGAAGTTGAGAAACAAAGATTCAATATTTGTAGCGCATTCATGCTGGGCTTTGTGCTGCCTAAAGTCTGAAAGGCAATGGATGAAGTTTGGCAAAGTTTTCTTGTGTTGTTAAGCTCCTTAAGGACCAGCTGAGAAAGGGTACAGAAGGGCCTTTCAAGGCAATGCATCAGGAGGGGGAGGAATACTTTAAACTTCGTAGAGAGTGGTAGGCCCTGGGCTGACAGTTTCTTGTAAAGATGAGATCTTGATGTTTTTGCAGAAAACTGCCTTGATTAGGCTTTCATGATTTTCTACTGAGAATTGAGTGTCAAACCAAATTTCAGACATTATTAGTAATAAAGAGCAGAAATGAAAACAACATGTAAAAATCCATGTACATCCACCATCATGAACATTGAGTATAATTGTGCCTCCTACATCAGAAAGTTATAATATGAATGGAAGAAGAATAGGGAAGGATGGTAAGAGTGGTCAAACATACAGAATTGCTTCTCTGTGAAGAATGAATGATACTCTAATGTGGAGAAGAAGATAAGGAGGTATATGATCTACGTCTGTGTAGTCATCAGCATTATAAGGAAAAGTCAGAGGGCAGAATGACAAGAAATTAAAAAATCGTCAGACAGTAGGTTCAAATTAAACATGATGCTCATTTAAGCTGTGAAATGTCATAGCACAAGACTCAGGATGCTAAGAGCTTATGGTTTACAAAAATCTGAACAAACTAGCAAACTGTATCTAGTTGAGAACTAGTAAATAGAAAGGCATCATCTCTGGGTTAGGAGGTCCCTGAATAAATTTCCTTATGGACCTGCTCTCAGCTGATGAGTTATAAGACAGATGGATTCAGATTCTGCTCTGAGAGTTTGACAGTCTTTAGCATGGTGGCCTAAAAAAACGTGAAATGCTTCATGACAATCTAGAGATCACTTTCTGGCTAGCTTATTAATCATTCTTTGGAATTTTGATTATTTTGAACAAACCAGGGATATGACTTCTTTTAGGATACAGGTAGATAGGCTTAATTGTCAGACTCGCTGTGGTGCTTGTCTGATCTTGTGGTGACCTGCCTTCCTGCCCCCAGCAATATTTTTTGCTGAATCCTCAAACTGAAGATGAAGTTGTCAGATTTTTCACATTTCCAACTGAAGAGGATAGGCTTGCTGAGGCTTTGTATGCTCCTTGGTCAGAGTTTTGTTCGGTTCTACAATAGCAGAACTAAAGTTTTCCTCTGTCTTTTTTTTCGAGCATATAGTTGAGGGTAACTGTAATGACTGGCTGGTTTTAGTGTTTTGACTGTTGAAGGATCATTTTTAGTATTTTGACCTCATTTAATATATATGCTTAATTGTCTGCTTATATAATTGAGAGTCAGATGTATACGTATTGAACTAGAAAACTTTGCACAAGAACATGACAAGATGGTATCTTTGCTTGAAGGACCACTTGCCGAAAATATAAACACATTCTACACGTGTTTAGTTTCATGTTGTTGACTTTCATAAATAGCTTCTGGTAGATGCTTTAGTAACATACATCAATAAATACAGTTTGGGCAGTTGTGTCTCTTAAGAATGAGAGCTTCTCAGCTTTCATTCCCTTTTTCTGTTTGTCCTTGAATATTTTACCATTGGTAGTCTGAGGATAGCACTTGTCATGTCTGTCTTGAGAGTCTAGAAGTTGCATGTTGGAGGTTGATCAGATTACTGTAGAACACACAGATAAAACACTTGAAAGGATTTTAGCACCCTGTAGTTTACCTTAATTATTCCTCAATACTATTCTTCACCAGTTTGTTTTTCCTGTATGCTTGGTGTCTCTTTTAATTATAATTTGACAGTAGAATGTTGCTTATGGAATTAAGCTTTCAATAACTGTTTTGGTTTTGTACACGCAATTGTAATGATGGCTTGGTGTTCTGATATTTCTTTCCACTCCAGACTTGTTTGGAAACATAGGTTAGTAAAGTAGCTGCAGATATTTCATATTCTAAAGAGTTGCCTCAAATGTTAGCTTTGTGGTGTTCCTGTTTAACCACTTACGGTAGACAAAATGATGTATTAGCTTTTGCTAAAGGCAGTCAGTTGTCTGTCTTTAAGCTATTGCTGTCAGACATCAGAAAAGGTTGCTTGTATTGAAGTTATCATTATTTAGGAAGTCTGTTTCAATTTCATCTTTTGAAACTTTTGTACCTATTTTAAGTACATATGCATTAATCCAACTTACTGTGTGCCGTTAAGTGATAGGGATGCCTGTACTGGCTTGTGGTGTGGCAGATTTACTCAGGCTGCCATGAAACCTTTTTGGCAGTTTCTGCTGCAAGTTATTGGAGATTCCCTCCAAAGAAAGTGTCATGCTACGTTCCTGATCATTTAATTGTTTTGTCTGGATGTGAGGTATGGTCTAGGAGCTGTGTAGCTCTATGATCAGACTAGTAGGATTTACAAGCTCCTTACTAGCCATAGCTATCTTACCTGTAGCTGAGTGAGATTATGGGCAGAGCAGACTTGTGCTTTGTATGTAGCAGCTCATATGATCACACCCTTACATTTCTCCATGGTGTTTCTGAAAGTCTTATTGAGTGTCTCACTTGGTCACGCTCTTGCTAAGATCCTCTACAACAGACAGGACTGTCGCAATTAGTATTTAGTGTGGAAGGTCTCTGTTTTTATAAGGGTGATGCATAGTGAGTGTATTTCATACTGAGATCCAAGGGTTTTAAGGATGCTTTGAAATCGACACCATTTCATTTGCAGGACATTTACTTCAGAAAACACTTACTAAGCTGTTAGTGCCATTGGACTTGCACAGCTAAAGTTAGGCAAGCATGAAAAGACCAGTTGCTTCAAGCAGTGTTCTGTGGAAATGACTTTTATGTTGAGGAAATACCACTGGTAATATGTGCTTTGTTTCAGTTGTTTGTATGCCTAAACTGAGTGCTTTTCTTGTGTTTTTTAGCAGCACAGTGGAATGAAGTTTTCCATGAAAGGAACTCATAACCAAGGCAACAGCTACAGCCCCGTCAGCAGTGGAGGCATGAGGCAACCAGTTGGTAATCGAGGACACCACCAGTACAATCGTAATATGTGGAGAAGAAAAAAACACAGAGACAGTTTACCTATTAGTCTGAGCAGATAATGGCAGATGCCAAAATGACCTTCCCTGTTCAGACAAACTGAGTGAGTGCCACTCGACTTGAGGGATGGAGACCAGCGTCCAGCACATCGTTTTATTGGTGTTGCCAAATATCTGCAGCTGACTTCTTTGCATGTTTCTTTGTGTGGTGGTTCAGTCCATCTTCAAGAAGTAGTTGTGCTTATCTGTGAAGCCTTATTAAATGTGGAAGTTTGTTTTCTGCCTTCCCACAATGGTTCATACAGTGCCGAAGCAGCTCTGACAATAGAACTGCAAGGACATTTACAAATGCCGTGGCTTTTTTGCTGTGGCTACATCTGTTCCTTTGTGGGTTCTGTTTTCTTTTATTTTAGAAGTGAAGGAAACTTCAGCCCCTTGGAATTTTTTTTCTTTGCAGCAAATCAAGTTGGGAATTCATAAAGGCAAATTTGCTGCTCTCCTGTTTTTGTTTCAAAGTTCAGAATTTTTTTCTCTGTAAATATTGGAAGTATAATTTGTGCAATAACTTGGAATTTTTAATTTAATTTCATATTGTCACATAAGTTATATTTAAGGGGAAGAGGTTTTTTAATTTACAGATCCTTTCCCAGGTTGCATTATCTAAGTTGGGTTCATAGTTTTGGCAGGTTGTCTGAGCAGTGTTACAAATATGACATTTGGTAATATTTGAGGCTTCTTGATTCACAATGAAAGTGCGATTTGGCTTACGGTTTTAAGAAGGTATTAAGCTCCAAAGCATTTTGACCCTGTGTTTTTTAGCTCATTGTCTGGCCTCTATCAGTCGTCTTGCTCTGACCAATGAGTTTTAATTTTATTCCTTTACCTAGACAACAAATCCAGCATTTGTAGTACCAGAAGTAAAACTTTTGAAAGGGAGGGGAAAAAGGTTGGTTCAAGTCCTGATGTGAAATTAAAAAGCTGTGAGCTACATGCTTTGATGCATTTTAGTAACGTAACCTGTTAATGTTTGGGTTCAAACAACATTATTAAACAGAGGTACCCGGCTTAAGGAATGTGGAGAAAGGAAATATGTTGATTCCATTAAGGAATCTGTATAGCAGTATGCATTAGTTCTGTTAAGAGCAAATATATAAAAAGTACTTCAGCTGCTCTAAGCATTACGAGAAGTATCTTTTAATGTATTGCAGGAGAGCACAGCCCAGTGTTGTACACAGTATGAGTGGCTGGCACTTAATTTACAGATGCATACAGGTATACTATGCAAGTGTGTATTGCCATGACAAACACTGTCTTTAACTTTTTGAAAAATGTACATCCTGCCTAACTCTGAGTTTTTAAAGCACCACAGTTGTCCTGGGAGTAGGTCACATCTCATGCCCTCTGACTTCCCGTTTTTTTTTTTTTAATGAGAGTTCTAAAGCTATACAGAAAACTGCAGATCAGTTATATAAGTCCACTAGCAGAGGAAGCTGAAGAATCCTGTTAACAGGACATCTATACTGTGTACAGATATAGAAGGTTTTAAAACTGATATCTGAATATTAAAATGAGGTGTCAAGCATGAAGCTTTTTAATATGCTGTATGCCTTTGGAGCAGAAGTAGTTCATGTTATTACTGAATCTGTCAAACACAAACAGGTCCTTGAGGGGAGAGAGGGCAACATTCCAAAGTAGAGTAGCGCATATCTGTTTGCAAAAAGTTTGTCTTAATGCTCCAGACTCATCACAATTAAAAAGTTTTAAAAATTGTGAGCTGATTCATAAATAATATCTAAGGGCTGTTACATGAGCCTGTACTGCTTAGTCTTCACACACTAGCAATATTGAGCATAACTACATTAAAGAGCCTTCAAAGGCTTTAGTTGGTGTCTTATACTAGCGTCCATTTTAAAGCAAAACTCATTTGAAAAGTGGTATCACGTAACACTTCAGTCATGGTGAACCAAATAAATTGGCCTGGCTATCACTGTGGTTATGTGCTACAGGTTTAAAAAAATCATGTTTAAATTTTTTGTGTGGACAACTATGTGGAAGCTAAAATTGACATATTTTTATGTAAAGTTTTCTATTCTTTGATTTTTAATAAACTTTGGAGACCAGTCACTCTTCTGTATCTTTTTATGGGAAAGTTAATGGATGCATTAACACTTGACCTAATCCTGTTGTTTGATGTACACTTTGAATGTCTGCTTTAAATTGTTCGTACCAAATGTCTTCAGAATGAGCTTCAAAGGTGGATGGATGCCCTTTGCAAATGTTTGTGATGTGTTTATAAAGGGAGTATTGAGTGCTGCTGTTGGTTTTGTAGTTGTGGATTTGATCCCTTGATAATACAAGAGAGCAAAGGAATTCAAAGTGGTTCCCAACAAAGTTCTTAAAAGAGGAGATTGACTAACTGATCCCTTGAGATACCTTAACTTTCCATATAATTTTTTAGTCCCTCCCTGTAACTTCTAATTTCCTTTCAAAATCTTTGTCTGGTTTTTAGCCTCTTGAAAGATTGGATATACCTTGTGTTTTTTGTTGATTTTTATTAACCCTCTGAGAGGACTCTGAAATGTCAATAACTTACTCAAATTTGAAATTTCAGAAATTGTCTTTAGAAGGAACTTGTGTAAATCTGTGAACTCCAAGAAAGGGAATTGAAGTATTTTTAGCCGACTGTAATGCAGGGCCTAGGGATTTGGAACCAGAGAGGTCTGTGGTACTTGGTCAGTCTTAGTGAGTATCTGCTGGAGGAAGAGAAAGAAGTGGTGGGAGGCGTAAATAATAAGCACTCAATGTTTATCAATTTGGTGATAGGTGCTTTATGTATATAAATATATATAACAATACTAACAATTTTTTTTTCTGACAAGGTCAGTTAGCCAGTGGCACACGGCTGACAGGGATATATAATCTCTGCAGACACAAAGATTTAGTGCAGCAGCATTGATCTTGGAAATTCAGTTTTCTTGGGCTTCACCTTTTCCCTTTTCCTGTCTAGGTGATGACTTTGCTTTATTCTTCCCAAGGATTCTGCCCAATTGTTTATCCTTGTTAGAAGTCTCCTGTTAATGCACTGGGAGTCTCACTGTATTCCTTTGAACCCTTATTCTCTGACAATAATCTCAGATATCCACCTGATTGTTTCCCAGCCCCACTGACTGTTTCTGTACAGTGTTCATAGGCAAAATTAGCCATGGGCTTTGGATGTCGAAGGAAGAGACTGCAAATTGAATGGATAAACAGGACCTACAGAGTGTGTTGTAGGAAGAGCTCAGTTGCTACCTGTTGCCATTTCCAAGGACGTCGATGCTGGTGTTGCATTGGACTTTTCCTGTGAGTTCATCCCCACCATGCGCTGAGGCAGGGTAAGAAGACAGATGTGACTGCTGGTACAGTGACTCTGGTTCAGCAGTGTTTCTTTCCACGGGAAGGGCTGTGGGACACCATCTTGAGAACAAGCATGGTAACAGTCAGTCAGAGAGCAGTGTTGAAATGCAGTATACCTTCAAGCAGTGTGAGCTCTTTGTCAGTGGTGGGCAAAAAGAAAAGCTTAAATTGTGAATGTGAACAGGCAACAGACAACAGGGTGTGTACGTGTCGGGGGTGAATGTGTCAACTTTTGAGGTCTCAACAAGCCGCCTACTTGCTGGCTGCTGCCAACATACTCTGGTTCTAAATTTAGTAACACCTGGACTAAACCAAAGTTATGTCCTGAATTCTCCAATTAAGAAACATGACACAGAGGCTGATCATGCCTTGTGCTTATGCACATAGATTACTTTGATTGCGGCTTGGAGTGTTCTGGAAAGTGGATGTGGTGCCAAAAAGGATTTTGGAAGTGGCCTTTGAAAGAAGGGAAGCCTGAAAAGAAAGTAAAGATTCTGCCTGGAGGAAAGATCCTGGAAATGAGGAAGATACGTGGAGAAAGACACCAAGGGATCCCCGGGGACCTTGGCTGGCACTGCTGGGGACTGGTAACTGTGAGTAGCTGTATAGCATGAAGGGACACAGTTTTCTGCCCAACCGTCACACACCAGCAGGAGGCCTTCCTGTTGGGAAGAGGGTTGTGAGTCTAGCAAATGTAGTGCTTTGGGGGAGTTGAGTGCATGTGTGTGCGAAATAATCAACCACAGTAAAAGCTCTAGTTGTGTTGGTTTGTAAAGAAACCCCAGTATTAGGACCCTGTACAGGTTGTTGTTTACTTTAATTCACTTGTAACAGAAGATGGTGTCAGAATCGCAACACTGACCATTAACTGAACCTCAGGTTCACAGCTAGAAGACCGCTGCAGCTGACCTTTCCCAAACCATCTTCAGATGGCTTTATGTGGTTTTTTCAACCTGGATATTAATCTATTGTATTAAATTTGTTTTGTTGTGCTTTTTGTTTTTTTTAAATTCCAACAGACCACATAAGTTTCCATTCTGGAAGGTGCCTTGCGTATTTTGGATGACAGAAGTCCTTCATTTGTTCTTGGCAGTAGGAGATCACTCAAGGAAACCTATGGACAGCTTCTGTCTGCAAGAGATCTACTGGGCAAAATGTTTTTAACTTTTTAATGAAGGATCAGCTATATATTTCTGTTGTAATTGGTTAAAGTAATGGACGATGGTTGTGTTTCAGTGAAAGGATGATAGGGATGCACCTTGTAGAATATCTTTGTACCTGAAACCTGGAAAATTGCTGCCTAAAGTTCTGGTCACGTTTCCTCTCAGTGTTACACTACTGCAAAAGTTTTGAGACAGAATGTTGCCTTTGGGAGAGTAGTCTCAAATCAGCTAGGGATCCCCCAGCCATTTGCTTTTTTAATAAGCCTTTTTTATTGAGGGATTGTTGCATGAACAAAAAAAGAAACTATGAATGGAGGGTTGGTGTTTGGTTTTTTTTTTCCTTCACGCAATACCCCATATGGATGCTCATACTGTTGATATATGTCTTTATGCTTGAGATCAGGAAGATTTCCTGCTGTGGTATTGCTAATGGCCTTTGTGCCGCTGCCTCTCGTGCTAGGACTGTGGGTGGAAAGGGCATCTCGTCAGACCCCAGCTACTTTCCCCTTACCCACTGATGTGGCATGTTTTTCTGCTGTGGATTCTTAGCTGTGCAGCATGCTGTTTCCTCCTTCAGTAACTTACGAGAGTTGAACGGTAGGTTGATTTACTGTCTTACTAAAAAATGGGTTCCAAATAAATGCTTCACTGGCTCGTTTTTAAGCCTAAACCAAGCAGGATTTAGGAGCTCCCATTACAGGATTTTCTGCATGAGAAGGATGAAAGCGGTGTTTAACCTGGAAGTCCATAACCTCTGTGCTAAAATTACCACTTTCTATCAGTGAAAACTTTGGCACTGATCCCATTGGAGATGTTCTATTGAGAAAATCCTTGCAAGAAGATTCCTTGCTTCTTTCTCCTCCTTTCCAGAGAGGAAAAGCTGAATCTTCTGACAGACTGCATCTACCCTTTCAGGATTACTGGTGGATGCATCTGGCTAATTTGAAGAGCCGAGTAGGTGATAACAGACAACTTGAGTACCACTTACTGCATAATCATGGGCGAGATCATCAAATTATCTCTGTTCTCTCAGGGAAATGTCTTAGGAGACTGAGGAACAGAGAATTAGGTTAATCTATTAGTTGTTCATATACGTGCATGCAGTCTTAGGTGGATGAACAGAGTTGCAGTTCTCAGCTGCAAGTGCAAGGCTGCTTCTGCTGTCCTTAGGAGGACCTCAGGGGGAGCAAAGACAGCCCAGCAGATCTATTTGCCCCTCAGATTAAGAGGAAATGCTGCCACTTCTGCTCAAGAGCAGGTCTGTGCAACAAGTTTTCTGACTAGTTCCTGGTATAAGAGTTGAACAAAATGACTTGCCGTTTCCTCCCACTCCTCGTTAAAAAGGAGTGGTCAAGGAATGTAAAGTTATGTGAGTTTCATGCGCCATGCGGATGTGAAGGTTAGAAACCATCAGTGGTAAGCGCTGAATACAAATGCACTCGAGTGGTTGTGAAATGTCCATCTTCTGACATTTTCAGACCCTGCCTGGACAAGGCCTCACCCAAGTAATCCAATCTAAAGTCAAAGTCAGTCCTGCTGGACCAGGAGGTTGGGCCACATGACCTCTGTAGGGCTCCTCCTAATCTAAATTTTTCTATGATATCATAAAAAAAGAGTAACTATTTTTTGTTTTATCTTTCTCTGTTGGGTTTATGAAGTGTTTTAATGGGGGCAGAATTTGAGCAGGAATCGTTCATTTGGTTTTTTGCTTTGTCCTGCACTTGATAAAATACATTTGCGAATTCTAGGACCAACAGGTTGAAACAGGTAAGAACACACTGATTTCTGAAGTTGTTAAGCACTGGAAATACAGAGTCCCCAAACACATATTACTGATCAAGAAGTAAATCAATAGATCTTCCTGATTAAAATGCATTTTTGTTTGTATCTTCTCTGTATTATTATTGATAAACATATATTTTTCTCTTCTGATTTGTCAACTTGCATTTGCAGTGGTAACGTGATGCAGATGTGTGGGAGTAGTGGTTCGTGTATGACATGGGCAAAATACTCCAGAATGCTAAGTCCTTCACCTTTTGTTCCTGATAAGAGTTGCATAAATTCATGGTGGAAACTTGTGATAATTAAAATCTGTTTGTTTGCATTTATTCTGCAGTACAGGAGTAGGTAGATTAATTACACTAATACTGCCTGAGAGGTAGTAAAACAGCACTCATGGGAGCTGGAAGCATCATGAAAAGGCTTTTTTAGAGGTAAGATTTGGAAGCTGCTATTAGCTTGAGTTTTACCTAAATAACTCTAGATCATACCTGTCTAGATCAGAACTATCCCTTACTTTGCATCGTAAAAATTGAGAGAGAATAATGTTCATCGGGAGTGGGTATAGAGAAAAGGAAATTTCCACAACGAAAAAGGAAGCAAAATCTAAGAACTTAATGATCTTAACTTGACGTATAAAATAACCATCCCAGCAGCATGGGAATTGTGACATGCCAAGCTGCAGATCTACTAATAAGGACTTAAAGCCACTAGCAAAAAAAAACCCCTTAGTGCTAGTATGATGCATAGAGAAGAGCTCCAGGATCTCTAAGATACCAGTATCACTAAGAAATGACAAAAGTCATTATCTGGACAATTCATATCAGTATTTCATCTATTTTATTTCTGTGGGAAAGCAGAATAGGGCTAATAAGAAACAGAGGCAAAATTTAATGCTAATTTAGCAAATGTTTTGTAATGTCTAACCCAGTGTTGCTTCTATTAAAAATAAAAATAAATTGTTCAGTAAAGCATATGATGTGGTTCAGTGCCACATGGTGAATGAACCAGGGTGTTACCTTCTACTTAACCAGACTGGAATCGATAGATGGCGCTGAGTGCAAATGTTTGGGCCAAGGTGGTGCAGTTAGTTGAAGATTAACTTTGGAAACAGATTATTTTGACTGTGTTCGCTAATGATTGTGACACGAGAACTGCCATGCACTGGCTGGATTTGCTGATGAAAGAAATGTGGGAAGTGTGGCCAATACACAGTGTTAAGACTTTTGTAGTACTGAGTATTAAAGATGGGATGAAATAAAAAGCAGAGGGCTGGAAATTAAGCACTCGTAGCTACTTCAAATCAGTGAAAGCTTATGGGTTAGAAATGATAAAGAGGAAAGACCTGGGCATATTTGTTGACAGTATGACTGAATTCACCAACCTGTCTCAAAGATGTGTGAACCTAAGATGACATATCAGATGAAATATTTCCAGTAGTGTCAGAAATTTTTCTTTTATTTTATAATAAAAAGTTATACTGGTTGAATTACCTGTGGCTTTCCTCATTTCAGGGAAAAAAAAGGACAAAAAGAAAAGTGTAATTCTCTTTTTTCTTTATTCAGTCATGGCAGGAGCTACAGACAGGTTAAAGAGTCTTCTGACACCTGAGGATCTACTTCATGTGGAGATTCATCAAAGCTCAAGTTAGCTTTTATGATGTCGTCTCAAAATGATGTGAAGTACTAGGGATGACAGGTGCCATGACCCAGCTTTTTGCATCAGTTTGCACTGTTCCTTTATTGACAAACTTTTGATCTTTGGCTTTGATGTAGGAGTGACTTGCCTCTTGGGGACACTGAACATACTGGCTGACTGTCACTTCGGATCTATGGATCACAAGTAGAAGATCTGACTGGATGTAACTGATCTGGGGAAACTGGTATGACTGAGGTAGCCAACCCTCCTTCAGTTTTGGTGGAGAAATGCACATGGTTTTACTCTGGGTTTCCTGTCAGATGTTTTTGTGGTAGCTGGAAGAAAAAGGCATGCAATGTCTCAGACCCCTTCAGTAAACCTGAGCACTTGAGTGGATAAAATGAGATGGGAATTTCATGACACCATTTGACCTAGCGTGGCATCCAAGACCTAGCTCAGTCCCTGATGGGTCTTGCTTCCCATTCCTGTTTATTGACCTACTGATACAGATAGGCCCAAACTCAAATGTGTGGGAGAGGAGAGGTGGGGAGGCATCTGAGATTGTGAGGAATGTAATCTTGTAGGCATGAAAACTATTTAAATTCTCATTGCATAGCTCCTGGCTGTCTGCAATGGCTTGAAAAAAGGCTAGTTCTTCATCAAAGAGAAGGGCCCTCCCACGGGGAATGAGAGATCTACCACAGGATTGTTGTGTCTAAATGGAATAAATTTCTCTGTCCCCTCCCCAAGTCCCTCTCCCATCTACCTGTACAGTCAGGTCTTAGTGACCTGAAAGAATTTTCTTCTCCACTATTTTAGTGTATTTGCTTTAACTTGGTATGGATAGTCTAGACTGTCCCAAAGGGAAGAAGTAGCTCCATTAAGCTCATTTTACCTGTTACTTGCTCTACAGTATTCTTAATACCAATGTTCTCAGATTTTTGCAGGGTATAGTTGTTTTTTCCTCTGTACGCTCCCTGCAGCTCTAAATTTGATGCTGTACCTACAGCGGAGAGGATGTTGAGACTGACTGACTATGCAGTTGTTATTCAAGGTGATGGGGCACATTAGATCATGTTAAGAGTCTGCTACGTGATCATGCATTAATCACAAGATGCACCTTAGTGATCAAACCACGACTCACCATGGTGTAAGTCACACGTGGAGCTTTGCTCAAAAATGTCTCCATCTCTGATGTGTCCAGAACAGATCCGACCTCCATGTGTACCTTTATCAAACATGGAACTGTTGAGACATCCAGGTGTATAGCTGCGTTTCATAGAACAGTGCTAAGGTTGTTATTTGCTTGGGAGACTCAGAAATGTCTGTAGAGACACTAAGATGTAGGACGCTGCCTGCCATAGCCAAGAGTATAAGCATCGTGTCAACCAAGCCCCAAAGGAAGAAAAGGCTAATGAACACTTCTCAAAATGATTCACCTGTTCATGCATCTCACAACTATCTTCTCTTTTTCCCTATATCCCTTTATCTTTTGTCGGAACTGAAAACCTGTGCTTTCTGGCTCTCATGAACTCTGGAGAGGAGAGAGGAGGAGTGGGGAGGCATATGAGATTGAGGACTGGAATTTTCTAGGCATGAATACTGTTTAAATTACCAAGGCAAAACACAGTATTCCCTATGCATTTAAATTTTGGAGACCCTTCTGATGCACGTGAGGTAGAAAGAGCTCAGCAGGATCTTTCTAAAGATGTTTTATGAAAAGGATTGCAGTGACCATGAATTATTTTTTTGGGCATTTTTTTAAGCAGATTGTTGTCAGCGGTTACTTCACAATTAACTTGTCCTTATTACTTTCTGGGTAAACACTGAATCGGGGTGGGGGGGTGGCAGGAAAGAGCTTTTTTCCTGTGCATTTTGCAAAGGGTTTTTTTGTGTTTTATTTCAAGTAAAAGTCCCCATGGAGTCCTGGAACACAATGTTTCTCATCTAGCAATAAGACTTTAAATTGACTGGAATATAGGATTTTTTTTTTCTTTCTTACTTGGCTCTTACAGGATATTACAAGAGTTTCTGCTTTTAATAAGGTAAATTAAATTTGCTAAATTCAATTTGCCCTGACTGCAGAGAGGGTGCGCTCTTGCACCGCTCTTAGGTCCCATCGCGAAATAAACAGCTCACCGGCTTCTGGTTTGGAGGTGGTGCTACCTTGATTGAAAAACCTTTCCTGAGGCACAGGGTAGCTTTATACGTAATTTCATTTTGTTTCATACAGATAATACTCAGAACACTTTATTTGTAATAAGTAATGGATCACTGACCAAGGTAATTGTTTTTCCTATCAAAATTGTACCTGGGAAACCCTACATTTGATTTGCGTTGTGCTGCGCTGCTGTACCACTAGCATAATGTTTCATACTTCCAGATGTTAAATTGTTGTTTTCTTCTTGGGGATCTCTCAGTCCCTTAACTACGCAGATCCAGTTCAGGTGCATGGGCTCCTAATTGTTTTAGCATGCAGAAGAGATTTTTATTTTTGTGGGTTTGTTGTTTTTTTTTATTCTGAAGTGCTCTTGGGAATGGAACTGGGACACTGACAGGTTTTCTCTAGCTCGCCTGAAATGGCCGTTCTGTATTTTTTTTTTGTCTCCCTTCAGGTTTAAGATGTCAGCTGAAAATAGAGTATACTCAGCATGGATGTAAAAGACACTCTTGAAAATAGCTCCAAGCATCACACAGATTGGGGATTCTTTGCCTTATGCAAACAGGACACAGGTACTAATATTCCTTGTGTTATTCAGCTTCAATTCAGCGGTCAATTTACCATTAATGCTGTTTTCTGAAGGTTAAAGAGTTGATAGAGTGAAATCTTTAGTCAGTATCATAATATCAGCAATCGCAGTGGCAAATGAGTTTGTGTTCACTAAATGTGCATGGGGAAGTATAACTAGGAATAGGACTTCTGACATAAAGCACAGATGGGTGCCAGCCAGAACTTCATTCAGTTCTTCTGTGCAGTCAGGCTGTATGTGGAGAGTCTGCGTTACCATCAGTTTAAGAGTTAATTTTGTTCTTTTAAAGAGGAATTGGAATTGCAAGTGAAACAGGCTGAATCGGTAGACCTTATGTTTAAATAGACTCCTACGTTTAATTAAAGAACTTCTAAACACAACTGTATTTGTTCACAAGGTTATCTTTTGTTGCCCCAGAATTAGAGTTATTTCACCCTGGGTTGGGTGTTGGTTTTATGTTCATGTTTCCCCCTCCTCCCAAAGCTTTTCTTTCCAATCTTCCTCCCCACTTCTTCCTGGGAGTTACTGAAGACAAAGGCACTGACATCTGTTTCTCATCCTGTACCTTTTTGCTGGGTACTGCCTCCATTTACGTTCAGTAAGAGCATCTACGACTTTCATTATCTTGTGTTTGTAACGACAGCATGAGAAATGTGGTTTTACAGAGTTTCTTGGCTTTTACTGTCAGAAGTAAGCATTTGCTCTATTGTAGCAGAAGGGTCTTGAATTTTCTTCCAAAAGATCTTTCCTAGAGCCTGTTTCTTTCTGGGTGTGCTGATCGACGAGAAGCTCAACATGAGCCAGCGATGTGCGATCACAGCCCAGAAGGCCAACCGCATCCTGGACTGCATCAAAAGAAGTATGGCCAGCAGGGCGAGGGAGGTGATTCTGCCCCTCTACTCCACTCTCGTGAGACCCCACCTGGAGTACTGCGTCCAGCTCTGGAGCCCCCAACATAAGAAGGACATGGACCTGCTGGAGCGTGTCCAGAGGAGGGCCACGAGGATGACCCGAGGGCTGGAGCACCTCTCCTATGGGGAGAGGCTGAAGGAGTTGGGGCTGTTCAGCCTGGAGAAGAGAAGGCTCCGGGGAGATCTTATTGCGGCCTTCCAGTACCTAAAGGGGGCCTACAGGAGAGCTGGGGAAGGACTTTTTACTAGGGCATGTAGTGACAGGACGAGGGGGAATGGCTTCAAACTGGAAGAGGGCAGGTTTAGATTGATCATTAGGAAGAAGTTTTTCACTGTGAGGGTGGTGAGGCACTGGAACAGGTTGCCCAGAGAGGTTGTTGAGGCCCCATCCCTGGAGGTGTTCAAGGCCAGGCTGGACGTGGCCTTGGGCAACCTGGTCTAGTGGGAGGTGTCCCTGCCTATGGCAGGGGGGTTGGAACTCGATGATCTTCAAGGTGCTTTCCAACCTAAACCATTCCATGATTCTTTCTCCAGCTACTTCCCAGGCTGTATAATGAGTAGTCCTTCAGAAAAAAATCATGGTTTGTCACTACTGTGTACCAAACCTTCTGTGTGTTTTGCCAAACCTCTGTCTGCTGTAGGATCACCAAATATTTTAGATTTCTGGTTTGGTATTGTGTTTCTTACCATTAATTCAATACATGTTTAAAAAAAAAGCTTTCAGCAATGCAGCCTAGCCCATATGTCTCTTTTTCCATATAAGTTGCTTCCACATAGCTTTCAGTCATTACATGCATGCCTCAATTCAGATTAATTTAAGAATCTGAGCCATCTATTCAAAGTATGGGCAGATTTGGACACGTTGAGAGCAATGTCCTGTAGAGTTTCCAAATGAGGCTATATAGAATACGCAGATTAGGACTTTTCACCTTTGATAAAAGGTAAGTGAAGATGGATATGACAAAGGTCTAAAATAGGCAAGGGAAAAGTTGCCAGTCTTTTCTAATAACAGTTGAACAGCATCAAACAAATCACATAGGTGCAGGTTGAAAGTGAGCAAAGGGAATGATTTTCATAGCTCCTGGTTAAGCTGCAGAATTTCTTCCTGAAAGATTGTTACGTGAAATCTTATTGAGTTTGAAAAGCAGTTGGACGAATCCCAAGAAAAGAAACCCATTCGGGGCTATTAAATGTGAGATAACACCTCTGGATGCAACAGCCAGAGTTGCAAAGGGGTTGGTTTGGAAGGGGGAGCTGTGTACTCCAGATGGGAGGCATCTCTTTCCCGCTACATCCCTCTTCAGTTCCCCTCAGAGGCTGGCAGCAGTTTCCAGAGCTTTGGCTGGCTTCGGGGTGAGGTAAGCCATCTCCAGATAAGCTGAGGTTTGTGTGGAGGAAGAAAGGGACAGAAGAGAAAAGGAGTTTCTGCAATGAAAAGGATCTGGGAAAAGGCATAATAAGACGAAATTAAAGAAAATTGCATTAAAAGGGGCTGGTGATACCGGCTCTTCCAACTACACAGGAGAGTGGTAAAGGGCTTTAGAGTGAGGAGAAAATGAAGAGTAAGCTAATTGCGCACAGGTACTGGAGAGGGGGAGCGGAGGGAGAGATCAGTGGGACCTGTGGCAGGTGAGGGAAAAGAGGAAAAATAAAACAGGAGAGAAAGTTTGCAGCCATTTATGGCATTTATTTTCTTTGTCTGTTGTGCCCCATTGCACCACTTACCCACCTTCAATGTAATACCGTGCGGTACTAGAGCCTCCAGTCATGGTCGTCTTTTCTGCCATCAGCCATGTCTCTGGTTTATCTCAGCCCGTCTCTCTCGCTGCTTTGTTGTGTGGCCAGTGCTGTTTCTAGAACGGCTCTGCTCCTACCCACACGTGGGATTCAGGACAGTGAAGCCTGTGGTAAATATTAGTAAGGCTAATGTACTTATATATGAGAAATCAAGGTTTCTCTACTGTGTAGAAGCCTCTTTTGTATGTGATGTGTACCTTATTATTTCAGTGCTCCACTGATTATTTAAATCGCACCGAATTTCTGAGTGTTGCCTATCAGGTCTGTCCGCTGGTTTGGACTATTAGGGCAGCCTGAGAGCTGCTGTAACATGTGTGGGAATTCCTTGCTCATGCTTTTAAGGAGTGGGTTTTTTTTTAAACTAAGTATGTCATCTCTCTCTATGTATTTAATTTATACTGCACGATGTTTACTGGAGGTATGCAGGAGTACTCTTAATCCCTGTACTTAACAATGTCTAACACTGAAACACCTTCCTTCCTGAAAATCCCATGATTTCACATGCAGGGAATTACTCCATTTTTACTCCATAATTACTCCATTTATCCGTGGACTTTGGGAGATGAAATCTAGATGACTTTTATTACTTCATTATAAAGACATTTGGTATGCCCCCATATGGAAAGAAAAAATAGATCAGGCAAACTGTACAATGCATCATCACGGTAATTCTTTTCTCCTTAGCTGCAGTCCAGTATTACTTTATTTTCTGTGGGAACGCTTCCTCTGTTGGTGCATGTCAGAACACTGCTGTGGAATTAACTGATTTACAGCAGCAAAGGAAGCGCTCTTGCGAGTTTTAATACAATGCAGGATTTAATGTTTGTAAAATGTCTTGAGAAGTGTAAAATACTGAAATAATTAATAGGTGCTTATAAAAATGTGAGGGTGATATCAAGATTCAAATGTCAGCGTCTTCAGTGGTTGATAAACGGAGTGTGTAGAAGCTGAATTCTGCACCTTTCCCTCCTCACGTACACCGCTGCAGTTCGGTGTCCTCTACCCAAGCTGCTAACATTCGTGTGACGTAGAGTAACCCAGTCATCTTCCTGATGCTCACCCCTTTCAAGCCTGATTGAAGCTGGCCAACAGAATCAAATCTAACAGAAGACGTGTAGACAGGACAGCTAGAAAATAGAATTGCATAAGCTGCTTTTTCTTAGGAAACGTACCTAAAATATGGTCTTCTAGACCTATTCATCAGTCTTGCATCCCACTGAACTACAGTTTTTCATGTGTGACAGATATCAAGATTTGGAAGCAGAGAACAATTTGATTAAATTTGTCTCCTTTGTTGCCGCAGGTACATTCTGTGTATTCTTAGAATGTAAATCCTGCTGCTAATTAAGTTGTTCACTATTTGAGATGATAGTCTTAAAAAAATATAGCTCACCTCAGGGAGTCCCGGAAAGTAAAATGTCCATGCACAGGATTGCAATTTACCAGGAATAACTACTGTATATCCATTCAGTGGAAACAATTGAAGCTATTTTCATTTTTTATAAATTCTTTTCAGTTTGCAAAAGTTACTTTTCTTCTCAAACTGGAAAGCAGTTATCATTCTGAAAAAGTCACATATTGATGATTTGGATTGAGTTGAACAATGCAGAATAAAATTATTCAAGCTGATCTGTTTGCTTCATGCTCCATTTTTAACTATAAAGAGGAGAACAATGAATAGATATAATATCTATGCAGAAATAACATGCTCAAAGGGCTACAGCAAATACAAACCTTACGTAACGAGTTTGATTGAATTTTGTATCTGAAGAAAACAAACCCCAATAAAAGCAGGCTGGTTTACGAGTGTCAGAACTAATGAATTTCAGTCTGTTCTGGTTTTATTATTTCTGCCTCGTTCCCTCCATCCCATTTCCTCACGTGTCTCATGATATCGCCCCTGGGCAGAAGCCTGTAACTAACCTGGAGCTGTAGTTTTCCTGCTGACCATCGCCGTATGGACAGTAGATCTTCTAAGTTGTGACTGCAGTTTGATGGTAGCGTGCTCACATACTTGTGCTTCCCCTTCATCTAGCTGCAGATTTTTGGTGATGCTGTATAATGTGAGTTACCTCAGGGATTGTGCAGCATGTGCTCTGCAAGGAGTGGCTGAGGGACCGGGGCTGGCTCAGCATGGTGGAGAGAAGCGTTCAGGGGGACCTGACAGCAGCTACCAGGGACCTACAAGGAGATTACCAAGAAGGTGGAGCCAGGCTCTTCACAGTAGTACCTGGTGGGATGATAAGAGCCAACATGCATAAACTGGAACATGAGAGGTTATGGCTGGTTGTAAGGAGAAACTTCTTAACCATGACGGTGTCTGGAGAGGTTGTGTAGTCTCCATCGTTAGAAGTTCTCAAGATCAGGTTGGATAAAGCCGGGAGTAATGTTTTGCTGATCCTGCTTTGAGCAGGTTGTATTAGAAGACCTTCTGAGGCTGAAGTCCCTTCTAATCTGAGCTGTTATACGATCCTATTCTTCTGTTCAGTTTGGTTGATCCCATGAGATAGCTGCATGAAATATACAGGGAATTGCATAAACAGGAGGTTGCTTTTATATTTTTGCCCCTCCTGCTCCCTTAAAAAAAACACTTAATTTTGCTTACAAAATTTTGTTTCTCTCCATCACAGCAATCTGGCAATCCTTGGGAGGGAAGCCTCTCCTACATCACATCCCACACCCACAGCAGATCAAAGGGACGTGAGGAAAACCCTCCTCTTAAAACAGGACCACTGTGCAAGATGGACCGAAGTAAGCTGTTTATGCTTTGCTTCTCTTGCTAGGGGTTTTGAAGGACTTAAGCATCACTGTTCCCAGCTATTTAACAGTTAAAATTTTTATTAATATAATTTGTCTTTAGTTTCTTAATCCTACTATTTATAAAATACCTATCGGTTTAAAGTTTAATTCTTTTATCACAATAGTTCATTCTCTTAGTAGAAATGCTCACTGTCTTGTAGACTGACATCTTACAGGGCCTTTTTTCTTCTATGGCCATTCTTGAAAATGTTTCCCAAATCATGAAAGGAAGGAATCAGCCTAGATAATCAGGAATATCCCCCATATTTCTTGCCAGTTTGCTTCATATAAGTGTGGAAAAAGCCTGGGAGGCTGACTTTGGCTTTCTCTTTGAGATTATCTTTTTCTATATGAATCTGCTACACCTGTCTCAAGCATTCTGAGATATGGTGAGACTGCTGTATCCCCTTTCTATGCAGCGCTGTGGCTTTTTTATATCCTCATATAGTTATTCTGGATACAAAATGGTTAATGGGTCTTTATTTTTAAAAATTGGAACTGTTTCTGAAGGCAGCTTGTTACATCTGTGATATGATTGAAATATTTCTTTTGCATCATTAACCGGTGGAATTCTTTTCCCTTGAGTCATGATATGAAGTCAAGAGCTTAAATAGGTTCAGAAAATGACTGGTGCTCTACTATTGATAAAAACCTGTACTGCAACGTTAGATAAGACTGAGAGGAAAAACAGCCAAACAAGGAAGATTATTAGTTTGGACACTATGTGGGCATCAAAAGAGTTTCAGGGAAAAGAGGTGGGGGAGGGAACCGGCCCATTATATTTTTGAGTTTTAGGCTAGACAAAAGGTTTTCTTGTTACGAGTGGAAAATTCATGTTTTAAGTTTGACTTAGCTGAGAGAATATACTGAAAGATCAGCTTTAACTGCTCATAATGTAATTAAATAGCCAGAAAATTTACAGAAGGTATTGAATGGTTGAAAAATACACTTTCTTTCTGAAAGGAACAATAATTGATAAACCAGAAGCTAATTAAATATTATCAGTACCATCCAGAGCTGGCTTTTTAAAGGCTAATACGAAAGGAGAGGGGAAAAAAAGACTATGGTAATTATTTCAGGTAATAACAGCAAGGAGCGTTTTTTTTTCCCACTTTGCCTATTAGTTATTAGTTTACTATGTGTGATAAATTGTTCCTACTCATACCTCTGCCCTAGAATTTAAATCACAGTAGACATGTATTTTTCTTGTGAGGGCATAATTTTTGCTAATCCCAGAATGAGACTGCATCTGTGACAGCAACTTTATGCCATATGGCACTGTCCCTCTCAGCATGGACTGGAGCAACTACCCAGGGAACATCAGAGGTCTCTGCCCAGGTGCAGCTCCAGAAGAGGCTGCCACTCTCCAGGTCTGGAGCTGCAGGGAGTGCCTGGTGCCGCTGGCTAAGGCTGGGGCAGGGGGAGATGATGTCCATACCTATAGGAGGTAAGTATGGACCTGTTTGTTGAGGAGGTGTGCCATCAAGTTAAGGAACTGTGGGAGGAGGGTGGCACACAGGACAGCATTAGGGATGACGAGAAACAGATTGGCTGGATCCAGACAAGGTGCACTGCAGAAACAGGAGCCTGAACTCAGGCACGCAGGAACAGCCAGGCCCTGTGCTCATCAGGGTAGCAAATGGAGACTCCCATGACTGTGAAGGTTGGAGGCTTGTTACTGCAGGCAGCAGGAGGGTGGTTCCTTCTCCAGCTGCAGATCTGCACCTGCAGAATAGGCTCAGTGCCCTGGTAGCAGGCGAGGGGCTGGACACCAGGTATCAGAGCCGGCTGAGCCTGAACCATGCGACAGCACCAAGAGGAAGCAACCCGGGGTAACAGTGGGAGACTCCCTCCTGCAGGAACGAGAAGCCCCCACTTGTGACCTGACTTGCTGTCTAGGGAGGTTTGCTGCTTTCTGGGGCCTTGGATCCAGGACATTGCAGAAAGTCTGCCAAGGACAGCCCTCACACTATTCCCCCCCTCCCCCCGATGCTGCTTTTCCCTGTGGCTGTCAGTGATACTTCTGGGGAGACCCTGAGTGTGTCAAGGGTGACTGCATATCTCTGGTGTTCAGGGTCAAGTGTGTGGAGACCCAGGTGGTTTTTTCCTCAATCCAGCCCACGACAGTGAGGGGCTTGAGGGAGGATTGGATGGATCCTGCTCTTCCTCTTGCTGAACTTGAGAGGTTTCTGTCAGCCTGTTTCTCCAGACTGTCAATGTCCCTCTGGATGGCAGCATGACTCTCTGGTGTATCAGCCACTCCTCCCAGCTTTGTGTTGTCTGCAAACTTGCTGAGGGGCAATCTGCCCCATCATCCAGATCATTAATTACTCTGTTTCTTGATGTTATGCTCACCCTCTCCCTGCTCCTCTGGATCCCAATGTCTGTGATGTCATTGGTGGTGGGTGTTACAGTGAGTTTGCAGCACCTGGTGTCCTTTGCCAGGAAGAATACGATGTTCATGTTGATAACTTTGTCTTCTTTCTTGTAGGATCTACTTGGGGTCATTTCTGTGTGTTTCCTAACACACTCTTACACCTTTGCTCTTCACTCATCTTCAGCTCCGTGTTACATCAAAATTTACTATATCTGGTGTCTTTATATATTACTGTTGATAAATGTATTATATTACCAGGTCTATATTTCTCTATATTTGGTCATTATATTAGAGGTATAAATATCTCATTCTACAGAGAACAATTTACTACTACTGCAATCTATCTAAAGCTATGGTTGTACAATACAAAGATAAATGCTAGTACAACAAATTAGCCATAGACACGTGCTAACCAAGTAAACTAGTTTAGAACAACCAAGTAAACTAGTTTAGAACAACCAAGTAAACTAGTTTAGAACAACCCAGTAAAGGAAGCTTGCAGGCACGTCAAGAAAAGCTGAGACAGAACAGGTCTGAGAAGCTTCAGGTCCAGTGCCTTTTAGACTCGGTACAGAGCCTATGGCCTGTCACTGACCATGGCAAAACCGGATTACAGGGCTACATGGTCAAGCTATCAATAACTTGATCCCATATTTTCTGGATTTGTATCAGTTAGTAAGTTGGGATTTGGTTAATTGTCTTCAGATCTGTTGTTCCTACCATGTGAATTATGCACAAGAAACACAAGTTCCTAAGCATTGTAACTTTTTAGCTTCGTCACACATTGGGTGCTGTGCTATTTCTGTCACAATGAACTGGCCTGTTTGGTTTAATGATGTCATGCTCCAGGAAATGCTGTGTATAGTATAAGCTCTCTAAGAAGCAAATGATGTAGTTCTTGGGCTGTAGCAGTACTTTCTGTACTTAGTCTGCATGAACACTCTGAAGTGCTTTTAGTTCAGACTATTTTTCAGTATAGGCTGAAGAATATCTCACCTACATAAATTGGAAGAAGTTTCTTGCCTTAATACTTTTGAGACCAAGGGTTCATCGTGCTCTTAGTGTCATAGTGTTCAAATTGCCTGTGTGTTCCCTCTCTTGTGCCATTTTGCCCTTGTTATACACCAGGTTAAGATGAGTGCAGGTGAGCTACCTAATGTTTGCATTTTCATTGCCTTTCAGATTATCTGTACTTTTTAGCCACTGCATATTTACTCTTCATTTTGTCTACAGGAGGAACTATTCCCACGGTTATTCTTCAATAGGCTTTGAATGTTTCAATATCATGTCAGTCAATTAATTTTCATTAAAGACCTAACCTTCAGGAGGCTCTGCTGGGAAGGTCTGAGACTGCCTGCTGCACCTAGTTGTGGACCTGAATAAAAATCTGTCAGTTAAGAGCAAGGATGGGGCTGGCTAGGAATAGAAAATTGTCACTAGCAGTTGTTTAAGATGCAGTTTTAATATGAATTTAGATGCAGGTGTCTATAAATAGAATAAAACTTTGAATATAATGGTAGTTAAATATTTTGTTTTTAAATACAAGTCCATTTTCTGAGAGTTTTCTTTAGTATGGCTCTTTCATTTCCTGCTTCACAAAGGCCATTCTCATGGGCTTAAATGATTTCATTTTTGACTTTCACAGTAATTTACAGGTAGGGAAACAGCCATGTAATATGCTTATGGTTCTATCCAAACTGTGATTGCCACAGTTCAATGGAACTTGCGAGCAGCTCCTGGGAGGCCAAATCAGTCCAGATGTATTGCAAGCATGAACTTACTAAGGCCCATTTTTAAAATGTTTGAGGATTTCTGATCCTACTCTTCTCAAAATCCCATTTTGGAACATGATTACATCAATGGTCTAGATAGCCGCTTCTCATTTCAAATGGATATTTATTCATGGCTCATTAAGAGTCATTTGTTCTCATGCATAATAGTTCATTTTCTTCCCTCATGCTAACTCAAATATTTGCTATTATGTGCATAGGTATACATGCTAGAATAATTTTTGCCGTTCAGAGGAGGATTGCTTGGAACCAAACAGCCAATACTTTCTCACAGTCTCTCTTAAAACAGGCTCCCCACTCCTTTCATCTCTCAGGTAGGCCTTCTCTGCACACCTTTTAAGATTCATCTTTTTTGAGTATAGGTCATCAAACTTGGATCCACTGCTGAGATGATGGGCTCACAAGAGCAATTTTCCATCTACTGGGAAAACCTCTGCTGACAGATTTTATGATTTTATTCTTGTTACTTTTTAGTACCGTATCACACCAGCAATTCCTGTAGGCATACATGAGCAAAGTGCCCCAGCACTGTCTACAGAAAGAAAAGCTAACACGATGCTGGCTCTCTAGTTATAAAACCAGAATAGTTTTCCCTGACTTAGTGTACTGTGGTGTGCACTGATCATGTTGAAAGCAAAGCTTTAATTACTGCTTCTTCACAGCATTGGTAACAACAACAAAGTTCTTACAAAATCTCCTTCTGCCTTTCACAAGAGAAAGAGAAATGAAAAGTCTTACATAAAGCATTTTGCGAGTAAAAGATCTTCTCTTGCATTAATATGTCAAGAACAAAGGCCAAATTTCTGAATTTTTCATTATTTTCCATTTCTGCATCCAAAGCAATTCTTGGTTCAGTGTTTATGACTATGATATTTCCCTTTCCACATATTCTCAGGGATCTATTTTAAATCTTGCTCGGTGTGTTTCTGCACAGCATCTGTCAGTCTTATGCCATTACATACAATGTATTGCTATATGCTAGGAAAGTAGATCTGAAATGTAGTTTGCAAAATGCTAGTTAGAGGAAAATTTGCCTCCAAACTCTTATTTAGAAAAAAACATGAAACTTGAACTGCACTGTCAAACCAGTTTCTTTCAGTGTATTGCTTTCCTTTCAATAAATTTGATTTTATTGTAAAACATGTGAGGAGCTGGGTAATCCTCCATGACAAAGTTTCTCTTTTCTGGTTCTTTCATCACATCTATCACAGTGGTACCTGTGGCTGCCCCAAATTCCAAAATCTGGGACCCTTGAGGTACTTGGATTTAGAAGAGTAGCAACAGAAATGAACCTCTTGGGTTTTCTAGATTCAGTTGTATCTGAAAAGCAGCTGTCTGGTTGCAGATTTTCTTCCCGCGTTGGCACCTGTAATATTCATATGATATTGGGAATCTTGACAGTTCCTGTAAGGGGAGAAGGTTAGACATGAAAGAGTATGGAGGTTCCTGACAGAAATTTTAAAATTATTTTAAATAATTTTAAATAAATAATTTAAAAATAAATGTGTAAATAAGTAATAACTTGATACTCATTACTTATTAATTTATCATTAATTAACTTATTAATAACTAATGACCTAATATTCAAATATTGAATATTAGAAGAAATGTTTAAAATGCATATTGGCTTTATCTGCATATGGTTATCATTTTATATATATGTATGCATGCATACATAAACATATGTGTATAGTTATAGTCATTGTATCACATCACAGAGTGATCCCTGACCCTTTGCTAGAGGCTGGCTTATGTCAAAATGATTTGGATCTTTCCCCAGTGCTCCCCACTATGAATGACTGACCTTGTTCATATAGTGTAGCGCATAGAGAGACCATTGCCTCCGTAAGCGCCCTACTGATTTTGCACATACTTATTCACATGCCGCGGTAGCACGCAACACGTTATCCTCAGCATTTGTCTACCTCACTTTGCAACAGCCTGCAGTTCGTTATTGTATTGTTGCATCAGCTGTTGCTGCTGTTGGCGCTTCTTCAATGCTGTTTGTTGCTTGTGTTTGAGTGGTCTTTACATGAGGCCTATCAGTGGGCCAGCCTCATCAGCAGACTGATTTGTGTCCTGGGACACCTGGTCTGTCAGAGCTTCCAGGTCAGTATCTTTGGACAAAGTCCCTCACCAAACATTTCAAGGAAACTAACTAGCTATGACAGAGAAACAGAAGGCCCATGAGTCAATATATAATTGGTTAAAATGGTAAGTAATAGAGAATAAATAGTTAGGTCCAGCTACAGAGAGAGAGAGATCACCAGTGTATCTACAAGGACTTGTGCTGCTCATCAGAAAAGGAGATGAGCAATGGGCTGAGAAAATTTCTCATAGTACAAAGTTATTCATAGTAGTAAGGTTTAGAGCAGGCTATGAAAAGTTGAAGGACATTTTCAAGTCACTCAGTCTTGTCATCAACTTGTCCAGATGAAATTCAACAGAGGTAAGTGTAAAGAGGTGCACTTTGGGGGAAAACATGCGTAGCTTCAGTTGTAAAATGACAGCTCAAAGCTGATCTGTACAAGGGGCAAGATGATGAGGTTATGCTAAATAAATCCATGAAGACATTGGCTCAGTGCTCAGTAATGGTCCAAAAAGCAGGCCAAATGTGAATTTTTAGGGGAAAAAAATATGCTATTGTTCCATTGTATAAATCCATTCACCTGCCATGTAACTTTACATCCCAGCAAAGACAGAGGGGATGTAATAGGGGTCTACAAATCTGTTCACTGCTCTACAATACAAACCCCAGAGGCCTAAACTGCTAAAGCTAGAAGGGAACCAGTTCCAAAAAAAAAAAAAAATTTTTTTTCTCTGGGCAACAATTATATTTACAAACTTATGGTCAAGTCTTGAAGATCTGCTGTAGAGCTTGTGCTGTGAGCAGGTTCTGCTCTCTCCGTTTTCGCTGCTGTTTTCCTTCGTTGCTTGCTCTTCAAGCCACACCTGCTTCTTCCTCTGCTGGCTGCTCTAGCTGATACTGCAGTTTTCCTAGCAGATTCTTGTTATTTCAGCTCCTAATTGGAGGGTCTGCAGTACTGCCAAAAGGAGATGCTTAATCCTATCTTATTTTGTCTCTAAATTGCAAGAGAGACTTATCTCAGTCTTAACTACTGTAACTGTAGCCTGCACAACAATCTGTGACTGCTTTACAGTTTACAGCAGATTTCAAAACCAATCTGCTGCCCTTTTGTCAGGCTGTAGCTTCTGTAACCTCAAGTTGGAAACCATTGCCCTGGGATGACCGCTACTCCTGGCACACTTAGGCGTAACTATTTGTTTCCAGCTTTGTTATTGCTCTTTTACACACCATGTCCAAAGAAGACCACTTGGAGGGGAACTCCGGGCAGGAATGGCCTACAAAATGCTGGTGCGAGTGGTCCCGACCTGGGGGAGGAGAGTGGTACCACAGTGACCACCTGTAGCAAGCAGACTGCAGGAGAGAGTGGGGAGTGTGGCAGTTCTCTGCTGTGTTTTTCCAGACTGTTTATATATATACATATATATATGAGGAAGCAAGCTGTGTTTCTGTCATCCAAAGATGAGTTCGACAACTTCCTCTGTCTCCTGCCTGAGGTTACTGCTGACGCCCCGATGACCCACTCACAAATTGGATGGTTACTGGAGAGCAAGTGGGAATTTTTTCACTTTGAGGGTGGTGAGGCACTGGAACAGGTTGCCCAGAGAGGTTGTTGAGTCCCCATCCCTGGAGGTGTTCAAGGCCAGGCTGGACGTGGCCTTGGGCAACCTGGTCTAGTGGGAGGTGTCCCTGCCTATGGCAGGGGGGTTGGAACTCGATGATCTTCAAGGTCCTTTCCAACCTAAACCATTCTATGATTCTATGATTTTCTAGGGTTGGGTGGGAAGTGGGGGGCAGAAGAGGTAGGGAAAAGAGAACCAGATTTCTGATTCGCCTCTGTCACCTCCATATGTGAAGATGTCCATCTGAAATAGTGTGGTGCACTCTGTTTGCTTTCGTGCATGCAGCCAGCACCTTGTACACAGCTGATGGTGATTTGACATTACAAATCTCTCTCCTTCCTCTCTTTCCTCTGAGGCTTGGGAGACCTTTAGACAGACAGCTGCAAGGACCCATATTTACTTTCTTCAAGTAATGATGCTGCTATCTCCAAGCTTGCTTCCACAGGAGGATGCCAGGGGCGTGAGCTCCATGGGGCGGGGGAGAGGAGGTCTGGCAGGGGGGAGACAGGCCTGTTGAAAGAGTGTTGCAAAGAATGGTTCCTGCCACCCTCTGCGCTGCCTGGGCAGAGCAGACTGCGGGGTGGACTTTGAGCAGAGGCACTGTCTTCCCATGTATATGCAGTGTCCTGCACAACAAAGCCCTGTTGTCAAATGGGACCTGTAGGTGATGCACCGTGAGGAACAGACAGCAGCATACAGAAAGGCAAAGAGGATGCTGGAGGCAGACGACACATACAGCAGAGAAATTTTAACGATGGCTCGCACATGTGTCAGTAGTTCTGGCAATTTATTTCTGGGATAAGCTATTACCAAATGCTTGTCTATTTAGGAACAAATAGACAAATGGTGGTTATAAAATGAAGATTCTTAAATTGCTGACCTCAGGAAGCCCAAATAACAGGTAGCTTTAGTAACTATCAAGACTGAACACACATTCAAATAGACACAAATCATATTTGCCATCATGAAGGTTATCCATCAGGAAGCGAAATAGCAGTCATGGAGTATTTTCCTTATGAAATTCAATACGTATGGAGAATTTCCAGTTATATTTAGCGAAATAAGAAAGGAAATTACAACATCATTACTATTTCCCTATGGATTGTCTGTTAAAAGACTGCAAAGCTGGTAAAAATACCTGTAGTGAAGTCGAACCAGATCCCAGACTAAACTTGAAGTTTTATATGAGCATAAAATAAAAATGAACTTGTTGCTTGTTTATCATGGTTCAGGACAAATCAAAGTGGAGGAGTTCAAATTTAGATTATGTTTCAATTACTGTTCCATTTGTTGTTTTGTGTATCTCTCAAATCATTTATTGCAGCTGGTATGACTTTATTAAACTATGACTTTATTAGGTTGAAGTGGTCCAACTGTTCAGCTCACAAACAGAAAATGCTCAGAAATTGACTTGTCCCTTGTGGATTAATAATAAAGATAGGCTAAATTATTCCTTACGTCTGATGAAAAAGCTACGGTTCATTTTGAGGACAATGTTCAACAGTGTCTACTCTGACACTCTCTCCCTAAGTTTCTTAAGGGATTCCAAATGTATGCAATTAGTTATGAAGATGACATAGATGGAAGAGATTATATATAATAAGCTGGCAGCAAAGTAAGACTTTAATGGTCAACTGAGAGATTGTACTTTTAAATTCGGATGGAGATGAAAAACTGTGCAGTAATAAACATTTAAAATAGGAAATGAGAAACTGTACTATTCCATTTTAAAACAAAATGTTCCACTTCTTATTAAGGAGCACAACAACCTTTTGTTTTCAGTCTTCACTGAGGAAAGATGACTAGGAACGAGATGAAAAGGAACCATTCATTTACTTCAGTCACTCTCCAGCGTTCATGCCAGGCATCCATGTACCCACAACTAATTTTCATGACTATAAGTGACATGAAAATTTCATTTGTCATGACAAGTTGGAGACTAATATTAACAAGACTTAAGCTTACATTTATATAACTATTTATTACCAAGTTAACAAGAGATTTATCTGATTTTATGCTGTAATTTTTTTGTTCCTGTATATATTTTGACATAAAGCTTTGTACAAACTAAAAATCTACAGAATTGGCAACATATAAAACTTTGTCATTTAGCAGTTTATCCAGAGTTTTCTAATTATGCATCCTGAAGGGCTTCTCTTCTAACAAGTTAGAACTCAGTAGTGTGAGGACTTTTTGCATGTTTGATTAAGTGTCCTACTGCTGCATTCCAGATTTATTGCACACAGGAAAATCAAGTGTTGCCAGAATCAAACATGACAAATTCTTAACGTTACAGTAACTTCCTATAAAAGACTATGCCCTCAAGAAACAACTCCAGTGATCACATCCTCCTCCTTACTGCGGGGAAAAAGAAGAAAATCTGGCAATGAACTATAATGAGCTAGTGGTTCTTCCAGCTGGCACAAGTAACAAGAAAGGTTGAGTTCAATTATTGAGGAGGTATCCTCCTTAAAAATAAATAATGAGAAAAGCTGCAAACCAGGAGAACTGAATTCCATCATCTAGGTTCCCATCGTGACTAATGACCCTGGCAAAAGCAAGGGAACTTCACTGAGAGGGCAATGCGTCTTCACCAGAAGAAGATAATTCATCTGGGGAAGCCAGCAGTGAGTAAACGGACAATATCAAGTCAATCATTATGTCCTCCTTTCCTTGCCTCATTACACACTCAGAACTCCATCTCTGCTCACTGTGGATCCAAAATACAGTGCACCTGCATCTTTCCATTGCCTGTTTGGTAGGACTTCTTTATTCAGTGCCAAAGTCCCTCAGATAGTCCAGAGGTCTGTACAACAGAAGCCTGAATAGTCCTATCATTAGATAACTGTCTGAACTTGACTCTGACCCGTTACACCTTGGCCTGCTACCATAGCACTCCTGCTAAGCCACCTTGACTTTTACATTGTGGCTGTCACTCCCCAGTTTTTGCCTCCAAAGGGGAATCTGAGATATATGGGATCCACTAAATAAACTCTTGTCCCAAACCAGAAAACCTTGGGTAGCTTTGTCAAGGTCCTCTGGACCTAGATGGGAAAATAAGAGTCCAGAACGGCCTTTGGTTTAGACAGGTCTCTTGTCTGCTTGCTGCCCAAAAGGGTTAGTAGAAGGTTTTGCACTCAAAGTCAAAACTCATGTTTTAACAAAAAAAGCCCTAAACTGTGGTTCAACTTAAATTTAAGTAAGGTTTGACCCACTTGTCCCCCCCTGCTAACCAGAAGCCCTCTCTCGCTCATCAGACGCTTGTTTACCAAGAGTCCTCAGGAAGCCCTGGCTGCTCCTCTCCCTCACCGATAACAGTGTCTGCATTGAACTCCTGACTGTTTGGGACTGCAGCTACAGCTGGATGTTAGTGGAGATAACATTTTACAAGCAGGGAGTTATGAGGCAACAGGATATTTTATTCTAGTAACATCCCCAACCAGCACAGTGTTTGCTGTTGTGTGCTGTGCCGACAGCTGCCCAGTCCACCCCGCTAAGGGGGCTGCACTGCCTTCTGGAGGGATGGGTTGGGGTGACCACCAAGTGCTCGTGTGGTCTTCAACTTGATTAACTAGACTGGAAATCAAGCCGCGCCGTCTGTACGAAGACAACATTGTCATTCAGAGCAGACCAAACACCATTTTTTACTAATTTGAGTGTAATCAACCTAACAGCCTGAAATTTGTGTCTCGCAGGTACACCTACAAGTAGTAGTTTGACTGGATATCTGTCATCACAGTATACTTGGTACCCCTTTCTGAACGTCTCATTAAAATACAAGGAGTTTTAAGTGACAGCAGTTGCACAGTGCTGCGACTAAAATGCTCTGTAATGCAATGAATGATAATTTATAGCAACAAAAAGTTTGAATTATTTGAGTACAAGACATTCACAAATGCACACGTGCTTTCATGGCTGCCACCTGCAAGCTAAAAAGAATTGTGAAATTGTCCTGAGCCCAGCTCCTGTTTTTACAAACACGGGATATAGATTGACACTCTTATTTAGCCCCTGTTGTGACAGAATTTAAACTCTTGCTCGTCTTTGGATGGTGCAGGCTCCTGTGGTACGTGGCAGAGTCGCATAGGTGCTGTGCAGCCCTTCTGTGTGGATCAGGATTGTATCTGCTCTGGTTTACAATAGATAGTCGTTAAAACTGGACTCACTAATACTGTAACCAGTGATCGGGGAGGAGGCAAGTGGGAGTGGTATTTACCCCACCCAGAAAGGAGGGAGAACTCTCTTCTCCTTTAACTGGCAGACCTAAGGGAATTGCTATGGTCCACAAAATCCTGCCAACCAATTGTGAATTCGGAGATTTAGAACTTTGAGTCTCAAATCTCTAGTCTCCTTAATAGCATTCAGAGCTTCACGTGGCAAAAAATCATCACTTTGAGTATAGGAAAGTATAAAATAGATGAAAAATCCATTTTGTAATTTGGTACCTGGATTTTGCATGAGTGTCTTGACTTTCAAGTTTTATTCTGCAATTCCTTGTTCCTAGCCTGGATGTCTGAGTTAAATCACCTGGAAATCTTCTCTCTTGTCATTTGTAATAAAAGTGCAGCCAGACTAAGACTTAAGCATCTTGGATGGGCTCAGAGAATTTGGGAGGGTGGAGTCTGGTATCAGAAGGCGGAGGTAATATAAGCGGTAGAAGAAGTAAAAGGGATCAAAGACAATGAATCAGTGATACCTTCAAGCCCGGATGGCTCTTTACACCAGCATGGCAAAACACATCAAGTTTCTGTCATCAAAGTTTACATACCTTTACATGTAGCCTTACCTCTTGTGGCCTCTGTTGCCATTTAAAGGATCTGTGTGTGGCTGAGTTGATTGGAAGCAGTCTTAAGACTGCAGCCAAGAATTAAGTTCATAGCTCCAGATTCTTGGGTGCCTTTGCTTCTCTGTCACCACCTTCTCGTGGAAAAGATTAGGAGGAGGCTTTATTTGCTACACGTGTCAGCTAGAGTGCTCTAGAAAAGGAAAAATAGATGTTTAAAAGGCTAAGACTCACCAAATTTACTTGGCAAAGAGTTAGACTGTATTTCAAAGGAAATCACACATTGTGATGATTTTGGATATAGGCAGGTAGGAAAGATGAAGAAATAAATAAGCCATAAAAAATATTTTTCAATTTAAATTAATGATACAAACTCATAGATGTCTAGATTGAAAGCATCATCCAGGGCTTGTGGATTTTTCAAAGCATTTACAGCATAGAGAGGATAATAGAGATGAAAAATGTGAACAGACATGAAATACCTGAAGGAAGTACTTACAGTATATTGACAGTGATGAACTAGGAGAGAATTTTTTCAATGCCATCTTGCTAGCAAACTGTTTTGAAAAAGTAAACCTTTTTTAGCTAAGAATAGAATTGCTCAAAGAACAGAATCCAATCAAAAATAGGAATTATAATAATCAAGACAAAGGCTAATTTCTTTGCCGATTTTTGTATATTTCGCTCTGCAAATGTATCTGTAAAAATGGAAAGAAAATATTTGGATTTTTTAAACTGTACTGAATAAGAAATTGCCTTTGCGTCATGCAGTCTCTCTTGATAGATCATTTCTATTATTCACACATTGGTGCATTGCTCCTGCACTTGTTAGTATGTCATGAATGGATATTCCCTATCTATTTCATTTAGTTTGTCAGTAGTAATAAATCACAGTGGGTTTGTTTATTTGTCCCTGAAGTAAGACAAATAGCTTAGCCTTACTGCACTTAGCCCCAAGCTTCCTTGTGGGTGATATGTATGCCTGGAAAATTAAGTCAGAAGCAATAGTTGTTTTTTCGTGATCCAGTTGCTGCCTGTGCAGCGCTAGAGAATGGAAAATTAATACTTCAATTTTCAAGCAGTTGGGACTGAGCTGCAAAAAAATGACCAACAACCTCCAATCTGAAGCCTCATTGAAAAGATTTCACAAACAAGTACATATAATTTCTTCTAAAAAGAGACAGACTTGAAGTACAGGGAAGTAGAACCACTCACTAACAGCTTTCAGCTTCTAAAGAGTTGTGGTCAAAATCCATTGAACTAAAATAAGATAGTTTTGCATCTTTAGCATTATAAAAAGGTTCGGTCTGTATTTAGGGCAGAACTTAGTAGTTTTGAAGATTATTTTAAATAGCTCACTTGCTAAAACATGCACATTTGGGAGACCTAAAGATAAGCAAATATGTGTGTAGAATAGTTTTATCTGAAAACGTTACCTAAAACGGAAGAGTAGATGGAGCTTTCCTTGCTACAGGAAGATTTGACCTCTTGGATGTTCATGGTCCTGAGGGCATCAGTAAGCTTTAATGGCACTCATCAGCCTCCCATGGAGACTCGTCTCACCCCTTCTGCCAGTGGGCCCAGGATCTAATTTAAGCTTAAGCTTCTGTCTTTAGTCCTTGCATGAGCTATATTGTGGGCATAAGGGTCTCCTGTTCCTCCTTAGGACAGACCTTGGACATATGCAGTAGGTAACATTATTTCCACTCCTGCCTCTGGCCCTGTCTCCTCTCAGTCCTAAGTGGATGCCCAAACCTGACTGATTGCTTTGCTTTGTCTGGGGCTGTTGATAGAGCCTGTTACCAGCACCCTTCCCTGCCCACTGTGTGCAGATCCTGCAGGACTGTGTCCCATTGGTGAGGACACCTCCTGGGCTACTGTCACCTTCAGCTCCTGGCTTGTCCCCACTCACTGAGCAACCCCACTCTTGCTGCTCCCTGGCACTGCTTTGGTCTAACCGAAATACAAATCATTCTTTGTCTGTTCCAGGTATGGACCCTCATAAAGCCCTCCCGTTTTCCAGGATGAGTTCCTGTCTCACAGGCTCATGGCACAATCCCAAGAGGATGGCCATACATGATGCTCTGGGATGCAGTGTTTTGAGCATTTTCTCTAAAATATGTTCCACTGTGCCAATCCTAATGTGGTTACAGATGGAAAGAGTAGTCATTCTGCCCGTACCTCATTAAGTGATTATTTAATTGGCGTTCATATGTTATGTAGAACTGTGTTCTCTGTCCCTCAGTGGAGGCAACCCACTACGTTTAAATGCAGTTTGGAACAGAGCTGGATACCTCCCCTTACGCGTACTTTATTCACGAGGTTACAGAGACCTTCTTACCCTCTTCTTTGCCCTGCAGAGCAGGAACAGAGCCAGGAGCAGCAGTGCAGCACCGGCCAGCCCAGAGTACCCTGCAGCAAGCCAGTTAGTTGGCCTTTTGACAAGGCAAACACATAAATCAGGGTGCTCTGTCAGTAGGAGTGACTGCTCCGGCTCTGGTGGATAAAGAAGGGATACAGCACTCCATCCTCACTGTCTGTCTGAATGTTACCTAAAACCTAACACTACCCTGCTAGTTTGCTTTCAGAATCATTTCTTTGTATCTCTGTAGGGGATAAACAGAGTATGAGATACCCATATGAAATGAAGTTGCCACAGGTTTGGAGGAAAGCCCCTCTTAAGGTTTGAAAGCTAGTTAAAGAATAGGAAACAAAGAGTAGGGTTCATGGTCATTTTCCAGGATAGAGAAGTACCAGCAGTGGCATCCCAGGGATCAGTATTAGACTGAGGTTTATCCAACATCTTCATCACTGACTTGGAAATGGCAGTGCACAGTGAAATTTCCAAGTTTGCAAATGATTCAAAGGCTGTTCAGATGGCAAGGAACTCCAGAATGACCTCATAAGCTGGAGCAAATGGATATTCATGCCATTTTGTCTGGGAAATGGGGAGAGGGAAGGGGCACATGGACAACCTTACCCCCCTCTAGGAGACATGGAGTTCCATCAACTGCATCAGTCAGTTGTTGCCCCTGGTGACGCTGGCTTTGTGAAGGAGGAATCTTGGTCCCAGGAATCCAGTGCCTACAGTGGCACAAGACAGTAGTGTGAGCTTGGAAGGACAGCAGTGAGTGCAGAGCTTTTGGATGTAAAGTACCTCCCTTTGAGGCTTTCTGCAGGGAACTGGAATCTGGTACACAGTTCCAACAGACGACCCCCAGTAGCCCCTCTGCTACCAAAGACAGCTACCATTCTTCTAGAGGCTCACTACCCCTGACTTTTCCCAGCTAGTGGGGAACCAGTTTAAGGTAAGAAAGTTAATTGGGGACTGGATCACAGTGCTCAGGGGCGGTATGAAGACTGGAGGACAGACTATCAGTGATTTTCCACCTGGTGCTGGGGCAAACTAGAAACTTAGTGCATTAGCAGGCCTGGGCCACAGCTGATGCCATGGTATGGCACTACATGGAGCTTCAGATTATTTGATACCAGAATGAAGTGGATCTGTCTTTGGTATATGCTGCTTAGGCATCCCAGGTCTGCAATTTAAGCAATCCCCCTCCTTAGAAGCATCTTCCAGGTACAGTATCCCAGATGACAAAAGTCTTAGGGAAGATGATGCTGGAGAGATCTGCTGCTGTTGCTGCCCCAACCATCAGTGGGTTACAGGCTAGAATAGCACTCCAGTGAGCGTTAGTAGGGTTTCCAGTTTCCATACATGCTTTTGGGGTGAAACATGGACCCTTTCTAACATCAGATGCTTGGTGATATTGGGCAACCTATGCGCAAACATAGCACGTGCCTTTGGGGATGGTGGAGAGCTACCATCTCCTCAAATGACAGTCTCCCATGGCAACCATAGGAGACAAAGCCGCAGCTGCTGGGGATTATGGCTGAGTAGGAACCAGCTACTTTACAGACCAGAGTGCTACCTCCTGAGAAATGATAAAGTAACAGCTGTAAAGATGCTCTCAGGCGCTTGTCTTCCTAATCAGACTGACACGACTGCCCATGCCTGTGCTCTCCAGGCAGCTCCTTCTTTGCTAGAGCACATAAAACACCATTTAAACACAAAAACTGGTGTTTTGTATCCTGGCCATACAACAAAGTTTCACCACCACACTGCTGGAACTACTGAGAGAGTCCAGCGTAGGGCAACAAAGATGATTGAGGGATCGGAGATGCTGAGAGAGCTGGGATTGTTCAGCCAAGAAAGGAGTAGGCACAGGGGTATCTTATCAGTGTGTATAAATATCTGATGGGAGGGTGTAAAGAAGATGGGGTCAGACTCTTCTTGGTGTTATCCCGTGGATGAACAAGAGGCAATGGGCACATATTGAAATACATGAAAAGAGCTGCACCTTCACCCTCAACCCAAAATACATAGTGCTATTGAAGAAACCCTTAGGTAAGCTTGTGTCCTTAGCCAGGCAGATGTAAGCGAGTGAGGCCCGCTTCATTTTAGAAGCGTTTGAAGATACTGCTTAGGCACTATATGAGTACCTGGTTGTCAGTTTAAATGCTTCCGGAGGCTTTTAGGCTAAGAACTGAATTCTTTCTGCCAGTGTAGCTGGCCATTTACATATTGAAAACAGCTACTGGCATTCAGTGCTAAATAGGGAACACCCAGACCAACATGAGCAGGCTTAGGAGCACGATGTCCCACCATCTGACGAGTGACCTGTACCTCCTGGAGCTGTTGATCTGTTAATGCACTTAGGGCTATGCCATCAGTCACTCGGGTACATGCCTAGAAATGTTTCTCTGGCATAGGGATTTGCTGAAAATAAAAAAGGAGAGCTGTTTGGTGTCTCTCTTCACAGTTAGTCAAAAGGCACATATCTCCTGTGGTTTATTTCTATCACATTGCCAAATATACTGTCCGGAACCATATTAACAGTGGTGGTCAAAGCCCCTGCGAAGTGTATTTCTGCTCTCATGTCTTTTGTTTTAATCAAGGAATAGTGATCAGCATGTTGCTGATCTGGAGACAGGTTGAAGGCAAACAGGGTATAGCCAGGGGTGAAGTCTTCCCTGCTGGTTGACAGCATATGTGGTCTTTCATATGGCTGCCAATCCTCTGTATGAGCTGCAGGTATTCTCTCACACAACAGCCCTTCCTAAAATCAAGCTGCAGTGGTTTCGCTAGGGTTAGTTCACCATCCACATATAGAGCCACGAAATTTATATCTTAGTGTTTAAAGTTGAAAGGGTTCTAAGCATAATTGCTGCTAAAAGCATCGTTATCTATCAACACAATAACAACAAGTTTGGGCAGCTGTCCCAGAAACAAATTTTCCTGGTTGCTGACATGTCTGCCTGCCTGTTATGTCGAATGCTTTCATGCCTACTCGGTCAACCAGGTATTTAGCGTTGGCCATATGTAAAGAATTCAGCGTGTCCCAAATGCACCCTGTGTGCCACCCACACTCTCTTCACAAGCAGCAACCCATAGGTATTAACTGGTTTGCAGGCCCCTGTTGCCAGGGAGCTCATCAAACAAATGCTGTCTTTGCTGTGCATCAGCCTAATTTTTACATCCACTCAGTTCTACAAAAGCTTGTCTTGAAAGAACAGATTGTAGCAGAGTGGTCCCAAGTGCTTAATCCTCCTCCTCTAGGCCATCAGAGCTGAGCGTTGCCTTGACTGCTTTCCATTTTCTGCTTTCTGCTGCCCAGCCGTGTCTTTGCAGAACAGCCCCATGGAGAAATGTGTGGTCATTATCACTGCTGTAACTGGGGAGCGACACAATTACCGTGCAGGAGGGGTGGCAGTTGTTGCTCTGGTCTGTAAGTTGGTCTCCCAGTGTAATGGATGGAAAACAGAGGCCGGCAAGGCTCACAGCTTCACTGGTACTGAGGTTAGACCTCCAGCTTTCATAGTTTTGCTGCAAAGGTACAGCAGATTGTTGTTCAGATCTCTCTAATCTTCCCCATTCCTGGCTATGAAAACGTCCAGAGGTGCAGACTGCCATGGTGGAAAGTGGAGGCACCTCCACAAACAGGCTTTTCTCAATGCTAGTCTGCACTGGGGACACTTCAAACAAACCCAGCCTTGGTTAGCTGTATTATTCTGAGCAGCCTTAAATGTAAGCCATCCCTTTTAAAATATATCTCCTTTTCTGGTGGTAGAACAGGCCCTCTTTTTTTTCTGGGCTTTCAATTTCTTTTGCACCATTTGGCCTGGGTTGTTCTTTTTCTTTTTCCCAGCCACACTGCTGTCTGGTGCCTCCTGTACTCATCTTTTTAAAGGGCAGGTGCAAGCCGTCCCTGTGCCAGGAGGCATGACAAGTCTCTCTTTCTTTTAAAGCTTTTTCTTTGAAAGTCAATAAGCCACGAGCCCTCCTTGATTTGCTGGTGTTTCCAGCTTGCCCAGCGTGGCCTTGGAAATGCGTCTAAACATATTTTTTGCAATATCTTGTGTGGTACTTTAAACATGTGACTTAATTTCCAAACACCTTTTCAAAAGTTGTCTGGCCTTTCTACAGCCAAAGTATATGGAATGTACCTCTTAGATACACAGCATATACGGCAAGCTGCAGAGTATGCCACCTACGCCTACAGCATTCCCATGCCTGGAAAACCAGGGAGACCATTGCTAGCCTGGACTGTATAATTCATTTACAAGGCTGGGTCCCTGTAACAATTTACTTCTACCATGTTGAGGGGGTTTATTAGAAATAGCGTGGCCAGCAGAAGTAGGGAGGCGATTGTGCCCCTGTACTCAGCACTGGTGAGGCCACACCTCGAGTATTGTGTCCAGATTTGGGCACCTCAATACAAGAGAGATATCGAGGTGTTGGAGCGAGTGCAGAGGAGGACAACGAAGCTGGTGAAGGGCCTAGAAAACAAATCATATGAAGAGCGGTTGAAGGAGCTGGGCCTGTTTAGTTTGAGGAAGAGGAGGCTGAGGGGAGACCTCATCACTCTCTACAACTATTTGAAAGGACACTGTAGAAAGGTTGGTGCTGGTCTCTTCTCACAGGTAATTAACGACAGAACAAGACGGAATGGCTTCAAGCTCCAACAGGGTAGATTTAGACTGAACATTAGGAAAGAATTTTTCACAGAAAGAGTGGTCGGGCATTGGAATAGGCTGCCTAGGGAAGTGGTTGAGTCACCATCCCTGGATGTGTTTAAGACCCGTTTAGATGTGGTGTTGGGGGATATGGTGTAGGGGAGAACTTTGTAGAGTAGGGTAGATGGTTGGACTCGATGATCCCAAGGGTCTCTTCCAACCTAGACAATTCTATGATTCTATGATTCTGTGATTCTATTAAAATATCAGAGACTTCCAGGGCTGCGTATGCTACTTTACAATCAACTTTCTAAAGCAAAATAAGATGTGCTTGTTCTGGTCAGTCTTTATTTCAGCCCGGATTGTGTCAATGCACGGGCAGTATACTGGCAGGCAGCACAGCTTACTACCCATCATGGAAATGATCTCATTATTATTACTGCTGGTTGGAACACAGTGCAATAGTGCAACCAAAAAGTCCCCAGCAAGCCGGTACTCTAGAAGATGCAAGTAGAGGGAGAGCAAGCTAAACCCTCTGGTGATGCCTGCCACAAAGTGAAAATTTTTTGCAGGAGCCCCTGACAAAGCCCCCCCAAAATATGTGCTAAAATCCCAGTTTCAGAAAAAGTGTAAAGATTTTCATCTGGTTTAAACTTTGTTTTCCATACGACAGGATTGCAGACCAGGCCTACAGCTGGAGACTCGATGGCTGAAGCTTTGTTGTGAGGGTTAATAAAGATTCACACATTCCACCAAAATGGACCACCTTTCCACAAGGTACAGTGCCATGTCTACTGCCCAGCAGTGATATTTCAAAGGTGGCGTTTTCATTGATGTTATTCCAACTGTGTGGGTATCGTACTTCTCCCAGCCCCATCTCCTACTCAAATGAGCTCCATGGACCTCACCAGCTTTATGGTGTAGTCTGAGACTGTGGTCTGTAGAAAAATTCTGGTGCTGGCATTGCTGAGTATAGAGAGGTATAAACGACTGTTCATCATCCTTCTTTTCTCCTTGCCCCAATTCAATCACTAGATGTCCTGGTCTTGGGAGACTTCTATGCAACTGTTAAATATCTGGGGGGATGAGCCACGCTACTTGACATTTGCAGCGATGACCTTCTCAATTTAGTAGAGTCTGCCCTTATTTGGATTCACTTTTTGAAGTTCTTATGCATAAAATGTCCCTTTGATTGCTTCGTGACTGTGATCTATTCAGTGGTATGTGGGTATCCCTTTTCACTATTTTAGCTACTTTGAAAATTTAATCCATGAATGCTTATAACCCTTCTCAAAACTCTCTTTTATTCAAACCCCATTACATGGTTTCCCTTTTTGATGAAAGGTGCAGATTCTTTAATTTAAACTTAATTTAAATTTTTTAATTTAAACTCCCACAAAGTTTAAAGATATCACTTCCACAGGATCTATGGCTGTGATAGTCCGTAGCAGCTATGGTTATAGCTCCTTATAAACCCTGACAATATATCAATGTGGCAAAAAGTGTTGTGCGCTATAAAATATCTCCACATCTTGGTTTTGAGTGCCCTGTTAAAATGCTCTGTGATGGAGGCTTTACTTCATTAATAGTAACAAAGTGGTGAATGTTATACAGCTTTAAAAGCTTTTTTGAAGGCTGGCTTAAAACATCTTTTCCCAGTCGGTCTGTAACTTCTGAGGTGCTGTGCACTTGGTAAAAATGGTTCTAAAATACGCCTGGCTATTATGCAGTGGCCTGCATAATATACCTGTCACCATGAGGATGCACTTAACACCATCCTTGTGTTTTGAAAACTGCTACACATCCACCAAGGCTGCCATTGTGCCTTCACCTTTGCCACAATCAACTTGTTTATTTTAGAGCGCTTTCATGCTGCCTTACATAAGCTTTAAGAATCCTGGTTTGCATGCCACACTGCCACTTGGCTTTTGTTTGGAGAGGGGTTTTGCCCTTTAGCTACCTCAAACAGGTGACTTATACCCCCAAAGCTTCCCATTTCCCCAGGACCATAGTGTCTTCTAACAGGATCTGTAGCATAGACATGTCTACAAACACAGCACTACTACATGCATTAAGAAACAAAATATTGGACAATCTGTTTAACTCGTACATAGAGAAATTTTATTAACTGGGTTTGAGGTGTAATGGTTGCTGGTGAGATTTCTCCAGCTGCAGCACAGATGAAGTCTCTCCTATATGCCCCTTCTCTTTTTTTCCTATTAGGGATCTTGCATTAGAGTTTATAATGGGTATGACTAGAAGATATCAGAGTTCCTCCCATTTCTTGAAGCTGATTTACAAAGAAGCAGCTGTAGTAAGGTGACTTTTCTTCTTTCCCTTTGTTGTTTGGGATAAGTATTCTTCTTTCTGTGTCTGACAAGGTACCTTCATAGGGGTCAGTGGAGTCTGTATGCAGCACTGTGGTAGTTATGCTGATTCACACGAAAATTAGTTGTTGATTTTGGGGGAAGGAAAAAGTAAAGTATTCCCAAATTACAAACCACAGCAGACAATGTGGTCTCTAAGTGATGTGCTCAGGAGGGAAGTTAAACACAAAAGATCATTAATTTTGCAAAAAGAACAAGAGCTGGGGCATGTAGATTTTAGGAACAGGGAATGATCGATTATCAGAGGTGGTAAGAAGGCACTAAAAAAATATATCTTCCCATGACGATCACAGAAAGCACTGTAGACAAATGGTTAGAAAGCCACTGTGGGGCTTGGCGAGACAGGCCTAAATGCTGGTGAGAGTGCATTAGTTATTAGGTAAAAGAGAGAAAAGTGCTTCTTTTCTGGTAGTACACATAGCAGTGCCACTCTATTTGACCCTGTGCCAGGTAATGAGCTATGATCTGTGTATCTCTGTTAAGCTGCATGCTGTTTAATTTACAGAGCCATGCACCATCTTTATCCAAGGTTGAAGCAGATAAATTCAGATCCTTGCTTCCATACTTTAGTAAATATTTGGTGAAAACAGTATATGATGTCTGGTGTTCCTGAATTCCACATTCTCCTTTGATATCTTGCTTCTCAGTCATACTTCTGACTCAAACCACAAGACAGTTTCATCTCAGAGCTGAAGATATTTTTGTAAGTAAAAGCAGCAAGTGTGTCCTACTGTTGTTCACAAAGAGGTAGCAACTGGCATATTAACAGATACCTTCGTAAACACTGCGGAGCCTGCCAAAGCTAAGCATGAATACAAATATTCGTTGTATGAGCAAGCTGATCTCTATGTCTCCTTCAATTTTTTGCCATTTCCTAGTCTTCTGTTTGAAAAGTTCCAGTCAGTTCAGCCTATGGCCTCTTGCTGCTCTTCCATCTGGGCACCAGTCACACAGCCAATGAAGATGAGAGCAGGTCAAGGATGAGGGAGAGGGAAGTGTGGCCACAGGTGGTATCTTTCTCAATCCTTCTGATCAAGAGGAAGGGCTTGGGTAAGAGAAAACACATCTGGTACAGCAGAACCTAGATTCATGTGATAATGTAGGTTGGAAGGGACCTTCAAAGGTCATTTAATCCAATGCTTAGCTTAAAGCAGGTCTAATTTTATCAGGCTGCTCAGAGACTTGTCTTGTCAAGTCTTGCAAACCTCCAAAGATAAGGAGATTCCACAAAATCGCTGAGCAACCTGTTCCTGTAATTGACCACTCTCATGGTTTAAAAAAAAAAAAATAAAAATCCTTATATTTAACATGAATTTGTCATGATTCGGCTTGTGTCTGTTGACTCTCATCTTACCACTGTACACCTCCAAGAAGAGCCTAGCTCTATCTTCTCTCTATCCTGTCACTGAGTAGTTGAATAAGGTCTCTCTTTAGCTTTCTCTTTTTAAGCCTGAACAGGGCCACTTCTCTCAGCTCTCTTTGTATGTCATATGCTCCAGCTGCTTCACTATCTTTGTGGCCCTCCACTGGACTTAGCCAGTATGTCCATACTTCTTTTGTAACGGGGGGCCCAAAACTAGACACAGAACTTCAGATGTGGTCTCACAAATCCTGAGTAGAGGGGAAGGATCACTTCCCTGGACCTGCTGGTCACATTCTTGTTAATACAACCCAGGATATGATTGGCCTTTGTTGCACTGATAACTCAGGTTCATCTTGTCCACCAGGACCACTAGATCCTTTCTGGATATGTGGTTCCCTGATAGCTGTCCCCCAGCCTGCACTGTTGCAGGGGTGAACTCTCAGATGTCTTCAAAAAGCTTTGGTTCCTTTGGTCATGGCACTTCATTCGATGAAGATGAAGGCCTACTAGGAGAAGATGGTATCCACCTAATAATAAGGAGAACATCCCTGTGAATAGACTTACTAATGTAATATGAGTGTCTTAAACTATGCTCAAGAACAGGGACCTCAACACAGAGGCAAGTGAGGAAGTGGTGCACATGGAGAAGGTAGCACATGGGAGAAGGTTACAAGGAGGACTTTTCACTTTCATGGTCAAAAGGAAGGGCATTCAAAGGTATATCTCAAAAGTTTGGACATCAATGCACAGAGTTTGAGCTACAAGCAAGAAGCATTGGAGGCGCACGCACTGTCACAGAGCGCCTTCAATATAAGAGCAGTGCATAAACATGTAGCTAAAAACAAGACTTTTTCATTCTATGCAAAGCGAACTTCTTCATGAGGGAAACCAGCAGACATAAAGACATTCTGCCTGCATTACAGTCATTACTGCTGTAATCATTTTCTCCATAATAATTTTGTTGGGTGGGCATAACAACCACATAGGGAAGAAGAGACCTCTCTCTCTACAGCCTTTTCAACCTGATACATTGCCATCAGAAGACTCAAAGTGATGATACCTTACATCACTTGAGAATTTACACAAGTTCTTTGTGTGGAAAAAAAAATGAAAGGCAATCCCGTCCCCCTGTCCCCTCTTCTCTCCCACTCCCCCCAATTTCTCTCCTGTTTTCCAGTTCTTTTTTTTCCCACATCTCTCTCCCAAACTTGCATTTGCTTCAGCAAATCCCTGGAATGTATTCCACACTTTTTGTCAGCAGTATCACCTTTACCACTGTGGGGGCGAGGGGAAAAGAGCTGTTATTAACATTTAGTAGACTTCGCTGAGTTATCTCCCTTTCACTTGATTATATCATGCTCTAAACTTTTATTTCTCTTCAACTGTGCACATATTTTCCTCTGGGAAGACAGAATTTTTATTGCAGAAGTCTGTGTGCTTTCTACAAGAGCAGCCTTGTACTGATGAAAAGCAAAACTGTGTTGACAAATGCACATATTTATTTTCACAGCTGAATGCAATTGTTTCTTATTTTTTGTGACCTGGTCAAATTCTAGTAAAATACAAATTGAAACCAAGTTTTAATGGGAGAAATCTGAATGACTAAAATAGCATGCAATTTTTTTTCCCTTTCCAATAAATCGCCTCCTCTTCTATAGCTTATTTATCCAGGATGAAAGAAAATTGTGGTGTACTTGAATGTCAGTTAATGAATTTTTAACAGGAAATTAAGCTTTTTAAAACTAAAGAATATGAGTCACTACAGTACATTTAATCATGAACCAGCTCAATCATCCTCAGTAGTCATTTTTTGCTTGATTAAGGTTTGTAGAGCATGGTCGCTTATGTGATATATGGTAGTCTTCTATGTAAGGGTTTATGTCCTTATGAACTAACAGAATGTTGACATGTTACTGACACATTTCACCTCCTCTTCACAACAATTGCAACTCAATACTTTTTCCTTGCCTAGCTGAGACTTTAGTATGGCAGAAACAAGCCTGATTAAGGTGCATCTTGGATGAAGTGGAAATGTTTCTTACTATAAAATGTCAGTAGTATATCAAAGCAAGCAGAGACTATTCCATACAAAAGCATATTAATTGACTCAAATGTATTTGGATGCCTTAAACTGCAGTAGTAGCTACAGCACAAAAGGCACTCATGGGTCCTTTAGCTCTCTCTATGAGAGATACCCAGAATATTCAGTGTGTGCAGATGTTTTCTAATGTTAAAATGACTAGACACAAGTCAAAGACATTTTGACTGAAATGTAAATGTACTTTAGATCAGACTTTTGGCTTCAGGTATGCAGACAAAGTAAGCAAGAATTTCAAGTCCACAAACAGTATCAATTGTCTGTCTGCAGTTTTTATGTGCTTCTTTCCATTAATAGCTTCCTCTTTCTTCAATAAAATCCATCAAAAGCAGTGGCTGTATGGGTGATTTTCCACTATTAGTACTGTCTCTTGAAACTGTAAAACCCAAAGTCTTTGCACAATTTCATTGCAAATATGCGACACTTCCCAGAATTTTCGATCCCAGCAATTATACTAGGAATAAGTGGCATGGGTACCCTTTAACAGTTAAATTTTAATCCCAGCCTTGCAGCTGGTGGACCCGGGGAGATGCAGCTGTAACAGCCTCACTTCTTTACCTAATTTGGTCCTTCATTCAAAACTTTGAAGGCTTTGTTTCTAGATTCACATTTGGATCTCTTCCCTTGATTAGTTTGGGTTGTCTAAGACAGGCCAGTGAATAAAGTGTTTGCTTGAGATGCAGAAACCATGGATTAGTACACCTTCATTCCCATGTAAGAAAAACAAGCTTAGCATCTGAGCCAGCCAATGATAGAACATACTTCTTTTACTGGCTATACTAAGGACATCCTGGTATGAACAATGTTTTTAAGACCTAAAGTTGCCAAGTTCCAATATTTGACAGTAAAGGCTTTCACTAGATTTTAATGTGAATTTTCTGGCTAATTCCTTCAGATGTTTCTGTCCTCCTTTTCAGTATTGCCAAAAATGAATCTCTATTTGCTGTGATATTATGGTTAATTTAGTGACTAATCTGATTTAATCTTTTTCTTCTAAGGCGATCAATTTACTACGACATTTTTTTATCATCTCCCCATTCCTCAGCAGTATCTGCATTCATTTAAATGAATAAGAATAGGAAATTAGAACATAGAGAAATGAAAGACAGCTGCCTATGGTATCTTCTATCCATATAGATCTGCATGGAGTACTTGCTGCCACTTGGTGGTGATGATAGCTTCAGGAACGCAGTTATAGCTGTTTGACCCCACCCAGAGACTCAAAGGTCCTATGATAAGAAATGCTGATTGTGCGTCAAAATCAAGCAATATTTTAGAGGATTTTAGAGAAAATTAGAGAATGGATCCATCCCTAAAATTACATGAAAGATCTTTGTGTCACATAAGATTTAAGACAGGAATCGTCCCAATGTTAGTAAGAAAACTGGTCAACTATGAAAATGTGTTGGGAGCTTCTTCTCCCTTCTTTTCAGAAAAGGAGAGTTCGTCACCATTGTATTTTTCTAGCCACTATACACTCAGCAGTGGTGTTCTGTTGGTTACCCAGGCTCATGTGTACAGCTGTGTATTGATGATGTTTGGCTGATCTGTATGTCATAAGAATTATTTGTGACAACAGTGCTTTTTCTTAAATAAATATGTCTTTATTTCTAAAATATCCATCAGTTGTCTGACTATATTTGGAGTTCAGCTTTTTGTGAAGTTATTTGTGAACTGAATTGCTTCTATTTTATGTTAGAAATATTAATTTAAGTCTTCCGTTAAAAGAGCAATCATTTTAAGAGCAAAGCCTTTAACGTAGTGGCTTTATTGCCCTTTAATATTTTTTCTGTAAGTTGTTATCAGCCTAAGAAACACATTGGTACAGCCACATGGCAAGCTATACACAGTTTTAAAATTGATATTGGGGACAACAAGATAAGTTCAAGTGAGCAAACCAGTGTGAGTTCACAAAATAGTAATGTTATTTTAATTATTGTCCAGATGATTGTTCTAGTAACTAACACTCTATTTGTTGGTCTGAAAACAGATATGAACCTGTACACCTGGTTTCAAACCTCACCCTACACTGCTTATGAGCATGACATCTATCTATCTACAACCTGCTTGCACTGATATCACCAGTGAAAGCAGAAGCCATCACACCGAAATGGTCTTTCTAAGTGCTTTATCTGTTCCAGCACTCTTCCACCAAAGGAGGATGGATCCTCCCTGAGAGGTGAATTCTTCTGAATTGCCATCCACACCCGCCATCCCCATGTGATTGCAATTGACAGAAGGGCAATGGAGAATCAAATTCTTACTTTAGGAGATGCAGTGAACAAATACCCCAAATTTTAGTTATTAGTTAAAGACAATACATGTGTACAAAATCCTTTTACGTATCTTCATGAGTTATGCTGCACCATAAAATGTGTGGAGTGTTGCCATGGACGTTTTTCCTCCAGTGAACAGGTAACTGACTCAAATGAGAAGTTTGAGGAGAAATTTTTTTTTTGAAATGACAAGGTTTATAATACTTCTTTAAATATTTCACCAATGCTTCAGAAATAATAATAAAAATGGAATAAATCTATGGAGTCCTTCTGTTTCCCCAGTGTTCAATTATCAGTGTTTTTCTCCTGAAGTTAATATGTAGGGGGCATCTATGGAGCAAATGAAAATATAAGTAGATATATCTGCACTAATTCTCACCTGCCTAATGCAACAAATGAGAGTAATGAGGACATCTTAGGTTATAGCTCGGGTGCTCTAGTGCAAACCCACCTCCATGAGCAATCCAGGCTGATACTAGACTGGGACCTGAAACATCTACATTATTACATATTCTGTTCAGCTGACTGGTAGGGAGAAGAAAAATCAAGCTAAAGTCGGGATACAGAGTCAGGGCAATAATCTCTTTAACTACTGCTGTAAGGTCTTGTCTGCCAGAATAAATTTCTTTCACTGCATATTAGTCTTACTCAACCTAGAAAGAATGTTTCTACTTTATGTACACCTATCCACAGTACAAACGTACATTTCTTGATAGTGTTGTCACATCTACCAGTTGCATACTGGTATTAAAATTTAACTGTTAAGGGGTACCAACATAGAACAATAAAAAGTTTCTTACTAAGCCACTAGGTCGCTTTTCATAATTTTTTCTGAGTAGAAGTTGATGGGGTCACAGCAGTCTCTGGATTAATTTAATGTACTTCTGGCTCCCTTGCTATTCTAAAAAAAAGTTCTTTGGTTAAACAATACACAGTTCACTAGGCAGAAAAGGAAAAGAAAGCACCAGAAAAGTCCATGTTCCAAAAAGTACTCTTCTCCTGTATGCCTTAATATGTGTTTATATTTTCTTCTCTGACATGTAATGTTAGAAATGTCAGTGTTACCTTGAAACTGAAGTCTATTATGGAAGGCATTATAGTAAAGTTTTCTTGTTTCCAGTTTTTTCATAGTATAATATGAGGATAAGAAAATTCCACTTTGCAACATCAGTTTTATCTTATTCATATTTGAGTCACATATTGGAAGGGAGCTTTGAGCTTTAAGGACAAAATCACAATAATTATTCCTTAGAGATGATGAGGACCCAAACGTAATGTCATAACTACATTGTACCATTCTAGAAATAAGTCACATCTTCAACAGTGCTATTGAAAAAAACCAAAAGGTGAGACAGGAAAAAATATTCCTTCACATTTTCAGTTTTCAGACATGTTTTAGGAAAGGACAGCAGTGGATATATTGAAAAATGCATACTTACGCGTAATGTTTTATACCAAGGACAATGCTTTCTCTACTTGTATAAACATATACATGTCTTTCACTGAGCCATGGATAACTGCTCCTTCAGGTGTTTTTATTGTATCACTTCTGAACCCCAATTCCACCTTGTGAAAATCAGAAAACTTTTTTTATGATTATCACTAATTTTGATCACTGATTTCACGTCAAAATATTATAGTGACAGTTCACACCACTGTGCTTTATTCTCTGCTTTGAAGAGCTGGATCTCTTAATTTTGCTAAAAGTGAGGTAATTATACTCAAGTATGAGGAGAAGAATGAGAGACTTGCTAACTGGCAGCTGAAATCTAGTAGAGGTATTTCTTAATCTTTACTTTTAAGATGAGATTTAAATTCATTAACATTATGAATGTGAGATGAAGCAACATGTATCTATGTACATGTGTGTATTTTATACATCTTAACCAACAATGTTTCATGATATTTTAGTGGGAAGAAAAGTGTGAGGAGATCCAGATTTTGTGGTAACAACAGAGGAAATGACTAGCTGGTACCTTCTTACTTTTCTAGTCAAATACACCTTCAATTTTAGATGGTAAGAACTGTTACAGAGGAATAGGAAAAGTAAGACAGGATCCTATAAACAGACCAGAGAATATTTTGTGCCAACAGCTGCTAATATTAAAAATATTTAAGTTTAAATAGAGCTGGAGCACTTCTATTGCCAAGTAAGATTACATAACACACACATTCATATATAAGAATTAATAACTATATGTATATAAAACATACATAGATGTGCACACATGCCTGTCTCAGAGCCTGGGATCAAGCACAGGGAATGATTTTCCACCTACTGTAGAGCTGTATGATATTGTTGGAGAGACTTCTGAACAGCAAGGATCATTTGTCTGTGCAGAACCAGTCACTGGGATTAATGTAGCATAGTTTATCTGCCGCAATGTGTTTCCAGGATGATTTCTTGCTTTTCAGCCCTCCTTTTGCTTTATGAATTCCCAGACACCAGAAACTATAGAAAACAGTTGACATACAAAAAGTTGCATGCCTGTGCGCTCATCTTCATGTCCAGGAGGCAGATCTCTATATAAGATTGCTGTTGCTATGCAGCCTGAAAGCATGAAGAAGCTGAACGAATGTATATACTAATATTGGCCAGAAAGATTTGGTTGGCAATGAAAAATGTCTAAAGAAGACAGGAAGATAATAAGACTTACAAACAGTGGAACAGGATAGTCTGTCCTAAAGGGGCTGGAGGCTTGAAACTGGCCAATACTTTCAGCTAGCTGCATCTTGCGTGCTATCAGCATATGTAGACTTAACTGTATAACTTAAATATACAGGGCTGGAGGTTTCTTGAGAAACCAAGAAAACAACTTGGTTATTCTTTAGAAAAATAAGACTTGGAAGATTTGAAATGATCTACCATTCTGTGGTGTCTGCTAAGGGAAGGGGAAAATTCTTAGTTTCAATTGCTTGGTTAACTGGGGTCCAGGAATGGGTAGTGAATCAACAGAAGAAAAATTTGCTGCTGGATCTATCTGCAGAGAAGGGAACGGTAAGAACAGACACAGAAAAACACCAGACAATATCTTATGGGAATTGACTTTAAGAGGTTTGTTCTTGTAGGAATTGAAGCACAGGACATGGAAGACTTGCCTTTTAGGGAACATCAAGATAGGAAGTGCTAGGTTATGTTATAAAAAGTTTGTCTTCACATACACAAAGGTGCACAAAGGAACAATGGTGGCGGTGGTGAACCCAAATAATATCCTGCCAGACTATCCTAGGCTTACCACAGGAGAGTAATCAGGCCATAAAAGGCCCATCTCCACAAACACGAAGGAGCACAGATGCAACATGACAGGCAAGTTATCGACAAGCTGTGGTGGGCTGACCGCAGCCAACAGCCAAACTCCCACCCAGCCACGCACTCACTTTCCACACTCAGAGGAATGGGGAAATAACATTAAACCACCTTTCCTCTCCCCTTTCCCAGGCTCAGTTTCACTCCACTCCCAACTCCTCTACCCCAACCCTGAGCAGCACAGGGACAAATGAGGCTCTTCTCACAGAAGATGCCCCTGAAGCCCCACCACTGCCAAAGTCTTGACACCTACACCCAGTATATGGGCCAATAGCCAGCCAAGGAAACAGAGCCCCCACCCCATCTCCTCCCAAGGCTGCCACAGGAGTCCACTCTGCTCTATGGTCTGGGGGTGTCACCCATCACCATGAGGCAAATTTCCCATTTGTAGAAGGGACTGACACTTTTGCAAAGGTGTCCCATGTGCTAGAATTATTTACCAAATTATTAGATGACTGTGAGGGAAAATCCTGGGACAACTGGAGTAATTGAATTGACAACAACTTAGCTTATTATCAAAAACTAAATATAAATTGGCTCTTGTGGGTGGAATTGGTTTATTTGAATAAAATATACACTTAAAGGCACATATTTGGTGTCTTTTGAAAGCAGATAGCCCACCACAAATGGAGATCTAAACTGTGACAGCCAAGAAGCAGATAGAGACCTGAGAGAAACAAGCAAAGACTGGGTTCTCTGCAAAATGCCCTGTGGAACTCGAGAAATCCAATTACGACGGGAAATAAACATCTGCAAAGCAATTTCCTCAACCTGAAGAAAGAATTTCAACCTTTATGGAGTCAAGTAGCAGGGCTCTGATTTGTGCAGGAAAAACTAGGAGCCTTTGGAAGGAACAAAACGTACACATTTCAGACTCACCATTCTATGAAGGATTTGATGCTTTCAGCCCTGTCCTACCTTCTGTGCCTCTATATCCACCCCTGAACTGAACCCTGTAAATGATGCAGGCAGTGTACATGCCAATACTTAATGTACATGTCAATGCTCACAGCGTGCTTCTGCAGTCTCCCTGCAGGGAATCTTACCATGCTCCAGGGGGTGCTGGGGACCATCCCTCAGCCTGGGGGAGACACTGTGAAGGAGCTGGGACCCTCCAGCCACACTCCAGGGTCTGCTCCGGATGAGCAGTGACAGTGCACCCCCAGGGTGCAGAAGGGTCTATCCCGATGTGAGTCCTGCTGCTGGGCTTGTCTCCAGGCTGGGTCTGACCCTGGCTGTGCTCTGAACCTGACTGTGAGGGTTGTGATCAACGGCGCAGAGTCTAGTTGGAAGCCTGTAGCTAGTGGTGTTCCCCAAGGGTCTGTACTGGGCCCGGTATTGTTCAACATACTCATCAGTGACCTGGCTGAGGGGACAGAGCATACCCTCAGCAAGTTTGCTGATGACACAAATCTGGGAGGAGTGGCTGACACACCAGAAGGCTGTGCTGCCATACAGCGTGACCTGGACAGGCTAGAGAGTTGGGCGGAGAGGAACCTAATGAAGTTCAAAAAGGGCAAGTGTAGGGTCCTGCACCTAGAGAGGAATAACCCCATGCACCAGTACGGCTGCTGGAAAGCAGCTCTGCAGAGAGAGGGACCTGGGAGTCCTGGTGGACAACAAGTTGATCATGAGCCAACAATATGCTCTTGCGGCCAAAAGGGCCAATGGTATCCTGAGGTGCATTAAAAAGAGCATGGCCAGCAGGTCGAGGGAGGTCATCCCCCTCTACTCTTCCCTGGTGAGTCCTCATCTGGAGTACTGTGTCCAGTTCTGGGGTCCCTGGTTCAAGAAGGACAGGGAACTACTGAGGAGAGTCCAGTGGAGGGCTGCGAAGATGATCAAGGGAGTGGAGCATCTCTCTTATGAGGAAAGGCTGAGAGACCTGGGTTTGTTTAACCTGGAGAAGAGAAGAATGAAAGGGGATCTCATCAAGGCTTATAAATATCTAAAGGGCGGGTGTCAAGACGATGGGGCCAGACTCTTTTCAGTGGTTCCTAGTGAAAGGACAAGAGGCAATGGGCACAAACTGGAACACAGGAAATTCTGTATGAACATAAGGAAAAACTTATTTACTTTGAGGGTGACAGAGCACTGGAACAGGCTGCCCAGAGAGGTTGTGGAGTCTCCTTCTCCAGAGGTATTCAAAACCCTCCTGGATGACCTTATAGTGTCCTTCCGGTATCTGAAGGGGGCCTACAAAAAAGCTGGAGAGAGACTTTTGACAAGGGCATGTAGTGATAGGATGAGGGGTAATGGCTTCTGACTAGAAAAGGGTAGATTTAGATTAGATATCAGGAAGAAATTTTTCACTATGGCAGTGATGAAGCACTGGAACGTGTTGCCCAGAGAAGCTGTAGATGCCCTATCCCTGGAGGTGTTCAAGGCCAGGCTGGATGGGGCTTTGAGCAACCTGATCTAGTGGGAGGTGTCCTGGCCCATGGCAGGGGGGTTGGAACTAGATGATCACCAAAGGTTGCTTCCAACCTAAACCACTCTCTGATTCTATGTGTGCCTGGCCAACCTTCTGTAGGTGAACCTGCTTTGGCAGGGGGATTAGACTAGATGATCACCAAAGGTCCCTTCCAACCCCTACCATTCTGTGATTCTGTGATTCTGTGACCCCAGTGCTGGTCAGCGCAGGGCTGTGCATGTGCCTGCTGGGAGCACATGCTCAGACTTGCTGCTGTTGGACATGGGGACCTGGAGCCGTGGCTGCCATGCCTCTGTCAGGCTGCCAGATCTGGCAGCTACTGCCAGTGCCCATGCACTGCCCCTGCCACAGCTCCTCTGGGATTCACCAGAATACCCCTGTGCTTGTGGTGTCACCACGCTGTCAGTTCACCTGCTCGGGATGGTGCAGAGATCTGGTCCCATCCTTATCCCCACCGTGTGCACAATAGGTCACCCTCTGCATCCAATCCAGAATAAATCAAACAGTGGTTGGGCGATGAAAGCCAAGTATGGAGCAAAAAATAATTTAACTGACTTTACACAGTGGTATAGACATGACTTTCCTTTATCCAAGCCAATTGCTCTACGGGAGGACCTCTTACATGCTGAGAAACCCTTGCAACAAATCCCAGCACATCTACCATGAAAGCACAACTATGCTGAGCTGCAAAGCAAACCTCTCACTATTCTGCCTTCTGTCCTATTGCCTACAAAATAATGAGGTAGCAGGATCAGAAAGGGTTAACCTGGGGACCTGAAGAGTCTTGGTCTCCAGCTGTGAAAATCTTGTTGACTGGCAGTTTAAATAGGGAGTTCAAGTGCACAGATGACAGCAAACAGTGTGATAGCAGGAAGAGAGGCAGCTGGAAGATAAGGATGCAGGAGCAGGACTGACAGCTTCTTTAGGGGCTGTTCAGACCCAATTTGTACCCGAGCTTCCCACTGCAGCCATCCCAGGAACTGGCCAAGAGACCGGGGCTGCCTCACTAGTGCAAAGCACGAGAAGAATAGATGTCTCTTTCTGATACGCAGGTACCCATATGATAAGCACTCAGACTGAGTTCTTAATACCCACAGACCCTATCTTTTCCTGCAGTTAGGAAATGTGTGCAGACTGTCTTTTTCTGCCTGATACTGTCAACAGAAGGGTCAGTGAGGAGAGGGCTGACTGAATGCAGCTGAATGTTCCTTTGAGAAAAAACACTTGCAGTGGTCTCTGGAACTGGACTGCCCTCTCCCCACGGGGAACCGAGTAGAGGTCTCTAGATTCAGTCCTGTTGATGCTCCCACCTGTAAGCAGTGAGGATAGAAGCTGTTTTAATCTCTAAATCATATTCTAAAGGAGCTCAGATGTGGCCATGATGCTTGTTTTTCCAGTTTCCTGCTGTGAAATTACATTAAAAGAAACTAAAAATACACTTTCTATTACTCCTTTTTCATGCAATCAGATGCTGTACTTACTAGAGGGATGTTATTTACCTGTCAGGATGAAGGCAAGTTAAGGTTTGTAATCGGAAGTCCTGGAGACATTCCCTCTCCTTCTCTGAACTCCATGTGATGGTGTTTAGGGGCTCCTGACTTCAGTGTGACAATGTTGCATAATTAGGATTCACAAGCTGAAACTTAAAATTGGGATTTTTTTTTTTTTTTAAGAGTGACATCTAATTACTAAATAACAGAAAGAAAGTGCTGGCAATCTCACTGGTTATTCGTATTTAGAACTAGAATAGAAAACATACTAAAAAGGAATACTGGGAGAAGCCGTCCTGTCCTCTCATAGTTTCTTCAGATGTTGGCAGTCTAAAAAAAGCCTCTTTTCCCCCAGTTATATAATTAGAGGAATTCATACATTTGCATTTAGGAAAGCAGTCACTTTCAAATGTGTTCTACAAAGCCATTTTATGAAAAGAGCCATTTCCAAATCATGCTGTTCTTCTAAGTGCGCTAAAGCATAAAGTGTAATTAGACTTCTTGCCTCAGAATTTAGTGGAAAATGCTTAAAAAGAATTCAGCCCTCCTTAAAGCATGAGTCACCGGCTGGCTGGGGGCCCAAAGAGCCACAGCACAGTCCTCTATCCCTTTGTTAAAAGGGATGCTTGTGTATGAACCTGCTGCTACAAAAAAAGAGACATATGTTTTGCTGGTGGCATTCCCATATGTTTGCAGAGAGATGCTGAGAATCTATTCCCGTCTCTGTAGGATTCCCGTTCCCATTACAAGAAGGACGAGCAGAGGAAGAGCCTGCCTTTCCTCGTGCTCTTTGTTCTCAGAGGGAGCACTGGGAAACTCGAAGAGGGACTCGCTGTTTTGTCGTTCGGTCGGAGGATCAGCAGGCAAAGTCCTTTCAGCCCAAGCGCTGAAGTGAGATACGTGCGGGTCTGCTCTGTGGCTCACCGGGCACGTGATGTTTGCTTGATGTGTAAAACAGTGAAAGGGCGGACCGTACTCAGTGAAGGCCACATCTTTAGACAATTTTGTAGCCTTTGATAGTATGTGAACTTGTGATTTCTCATTTCCGAAGGATTATCATTTCAATGTAATTGGGCAGCCTCAAGAGCTAAAAAAGCCTTCTTGTTACACACGGAGCGACTGTAGCAACTCCATCTGCAGAAGTACTAAAGCTTTCCAAAGAAACACTTAAGAAGGGATTTTTCTTTTGGCTTTTTACAAATTATTATTATTATTATTTTCAGGCTGGGGGGAATTGTGTTTTGGCACATCTGTCTTGGAACTGGCTGTATTACATGACCTAAAAATTTATCAGATAACAGTCAATTGCAGCAAGCGCGTAGGTGAGAGAATTCAAACCCAAATGGCTTAAGATTCACAAAACTGTAATTAATGTAAAACAAGTTTTATAACAAAAACTGCTAGCCAATCTTAACTATATGCTAAATATAGAATTTGTTACTTATTTATGAGCACGACAAATTTAAGTCAGCATGCCCCCACTTCCAATGAAGTGTTAGTGGAAGCATTCAATGTGCAATGTGGGAGTCATGACTTCTACAGGAACTCTAATCTTTAATTGTGTTGTTCAGTGTGGCCTCCAGAGAACCCCTTGTACCCATTTTAAATCAGATTCAAAGCAGTCTTTGCCAGCCAATCTAAACGCACTTGGAGCACTGTTAGCTTATGTATCAGAGAATGAGGTGTTTAATACCAGCCGCCTCTCATCCACATCCTTGACTCACGGTAACATGACAATTTAAAATACAGAAGGTGGCAAAAACATATTCCATGTGCTTCAGTCAGGAATGCCCAGCCAAAGACCCCAGATTTCTTTGAAGCATTTTCTAACCTCAGTGCAACTTTCTGTTCAGCTTTCAATTGCCTGCAGTACTGCAATATATCACCCAAGCAATGTCCTAGAGGAGAGCCACAAAAGCATCATACAAAAGAAAAGCAAAATGGTGAGGTAGAGAGGAGTTGAAAACAAAGTTTATGATAACAGCCCCTTAACATTTTGGAGGTTTAGGTGAGGTGTGCACGTGCCTTTCCAAGATTTGGGCCTGTTTTATTTATAACAGGAATAACGTGTGCCCAGAGAATGCAGAAAGATGGCTTACATTCGTATTTGTTTTAACTAAAACAAGAAGGGTATTTTGTAATGACATTTTAGTTTTCTCAAAAAAGAGGAGTTATTCAACATTTTCATGAAGTGGAACACTCACTAACCGACTGTAGGGTATATTTTGTATCAAAGATATACAATCCTCATGTGGCTCTTTAGCTCTGACAAAATGCTTCTTGCAACTTTAAAGATGAGTCCTGCTGAATGATTATTTATTTTAAATAATCCATGAGCATTTTCTGTGGCTGACTGAGCGTGGTTTTAATAGTCTTTTACTAGACAGCATACATGGAGGCTGCAGGATATATGGGAGGGAAGCATGCTGTGGAAAGACAATGGAGTCTATACGTGCATTCAGTATCTCTGTCCCATTCAGCTGTTAGTTTTATTACCTTTAGTATCAGAGTCTGTATTTTTGTGTTATTTCTCATCCAAAACATTACCCATTTTTTAAAGTGTACTGCCATTTAGTGATTAATTTGGATTGACTCTACAGCATAAGACAAGCTACCAGCTGCTTCTGGCAACTGATCGTATTCTTATTCATTACGGTCTTAATGCATGCAATATACACTAATCACAGTATTACTTTTGCTTTTGAATCAGTCTAATAAGTTTAATGCCATTGAGGGTTTTGCCTCTTGTCAGATCAAATTTTACAGGTTATTGTGCTAGAAGGATCAGAGTTTCTGAAGCAGAGTTATTGGTGAAATCCTGGTTTTATTGCAGTCAGCTGGAGTTTTCCCAAAAGCTTAGCTGACAGTCAGTTTTTTATGAGGAGTTTCTCATTTTTAGGGGATGGGTCTAAGATTTTAGGGGATGGGCTTGGGCACTTCAAATCCTCTGTTGATCCTTTCCAGAAATCAGGGGTCAGATTGAACTTGTGTGGGCACTAAGAAAAGGAGAAGCATCAGGAGTGAGGAGATAGAAGCCTCTCCCTATTAAAAAGCCCTCTTTAACCATTCCCCTCCAAAGAAACTTCTGAACCACTTGTGCCAAAACATTTGACGCTAACCATTGCAAAACTCCACCAAGAAGGTCACTTTACATTCTTCTTTCATGTCAGCCTCCAAGCCAAGACTAAATGTTGTCCTGACCTTACAGCACAAGGCATCTCTAGAGGGACACGCCTGTACGAGATGAAGGTGCTCAGACACGCTTGTCCCTGGCAGCTGTCCTTCCTCAGCTACCACTTCTAGAACTCAAGAAGCCTCTTATCCTGTTTTTGGACTGGAGATGAGGCAGAGCTGCCTTTGGAAGATGATCCAAGGCAGGACTGCAAAGGCCTTTTCTCTGATGTATGTTTGTCATGGTTACGATAAACAGCTACCTCAGTTATACTCTGCTCCTCTGACCTCAAGTGACTCCAAGGAAGAAAGGGGTGTCATTTATTTGCAATCCTGTCAGTAACCAGTATTTAGCATAAGATAAAGTTGCTAGCTGCATATGACAACACTTAGAGATAAGGATGATCAAAGGTCTGTCATATATGACTTGAAGAAGCACATGATGTTGAGGGGCTCTGACAAAGATGAGACTGATGGATGATTCAATTGCTCCCTACATCTTAGTGGGCAGTTATAAAGATGATGGAGCACTTCTTGTTAGTGCCAGATACTAAAACGAGGAAATACCCTACAGATACCATGCCAGGGCTGCGCAGTTTTCTCTGCCCAGCAGCTGGGACCCTGCTCTAGCACCACCAGCATGCCAGGCTGATCCCTTGTACAGCCAGAATTGATGACTCAGCTGGTTTATATCATGACATGCCAGGATATTTTAACAATGGACAAGGAGATTCCACAAAGAGAGGTCAGTGGCAGCACTGCCCTCTTCTACTCTAGCCAGCTCCCTGGAAGAGGTTGAGACCCTTTCCCCAAAAAGCGACTCCAAACGGAAAGAACAGTGGCAGGCTCGATAACCAGGTCTTTTCTGAGCAGTGGCTTTTTCATGGCACATGGCAGGGGTGACAGGCCACAGAGGTAAGGCAGCACATGTTCAGTGACCCCTTCTGAGGAGGCCATCTGACCAGGGGTGACTTAGCTCGCGCTACACTGCATTTCTGGTGTATGTTCCCAGACCAGCCTGTGAAGTACTTGGCTTAAGGGTAGGACGGCCTTGTATGGGTCAGCTGGGGTTATTGCTTCTGCATCCTGTGTTTATCCCAGAGAGCCTTCTGCTCATCATTGTTGAGGTGAAGCATGCTTCCAACCTGCCTGTGGCTGGGTAGCCTCCTTGATGTGGGTCTTGCATGATCCAAATCTTGCTCGTCTCTGTGATTCAGTTTTCCCTCTTTGCAGGCACCATCCGCATGGGTGATGAGCCTCCTGTATGAGCAGTACCTGTAGCCTGCCTGCGCTACAGAGTCTTTGCAAAAATGAGTTACCTGTGGCATGGAAATATCCTGGGGGCATGAGACAATGCCAATGTCTCATATCTCTTTTGGATATGTACTGGAGAACAGGGATGCTTTAGCATTATATGCTCGCAAGTGAAAGTCAAGGTCACAGCCCAATGGCTGTAGACACTCCAGAAGGCACTGTCAGGGCCAAGTAGACCCTGCGTTTCAACAGAGCACCCTCACAAGGCTTGCAAGCATGCTTCAAGGCCAAATACGCTGTAGCTGCTGGGTGAATTTAAACTTATATATGTTGCCTTGCATGACCAAAGCATGAGTTAGTAAAAATGTAGTGTAATTATTTGCCTTCCTCTTTAAGCACTTAAGCCCATTGTTTATATACACTATTAACATGCTCAAAATCACTGTGTACCTATTGTCTGATTCTTTGTAAACCCGTACCTAACCAAGTCATCCACATTTCTGCTGGTGGGCCTGGGCACAAATGCCTTAGGACTGAAACTGTTCCACAATTAATAAGCTGCTTGCTGGCCTTGACATGCCTTGAGGGAGAATTCCCAAAGGCTGTTTCTCCTATACAATCTGCTGGTGGAGCCTATTGCTGTGACATGATGAGAGATGATGCCACACAAAATGAAGCTGGCACATTGCAATATTGTGATGACATCACTGGATGTCAAGAACTCATGTCTGAACGGAGGATAAGATCCTTTCTGTATCTGACTTGAGGCACGTGGGGCAAGCCCAAAAGAAAAAAAATGGTAAAATGAGCCCACAAAAGCCAGTGACTTGGTAATTAACCCTATTGTTCAAATGTTTAAGTAGAATTCCTGCTCTGAACCTCTTATATGTTTTGGTTTTGGCAATTCAACAGCTATAATGTTCCATTTTCATGCTGCCTTATGTGCTTCAGTCCTCCAAAGTCAAAATGGTTTGCTATGCAAGTTTTATTATGAATATTTCCTGTGTTGGTACATGTTTTCTTTTTCACACTTCATTATATATTTCTGTTTCCATTTTCCATTATCCATCTCGGCTATTGTATCTCCTTTGGCATTTCACATGCCCTGCTGCATTAGCATTTCAATTCTTAGTTTTGCTTGTCATTATGAATGATCGTTATCACAAATCATTTCATTTCTGATTTCACATCTCATTACTCATTTTCCAGACCCTCACTGTGGGTTTCAGTGTTCATGTTACACCATACACTGGGGGGTTTGTTTCCCATCAAACACTGATTTTTCACAACCTGTTATGGATTTTTCTTTCTGCATTTCATCATGCATTTAATCTTTCATAATTCATTCTGCATTTTCCCTACTTCACTACTTAACTTTGCATCTTATTTCATTTTTCCCCTTTGATCTTAAAGGTGCATTTCTGGTTTTGCCAAATATTACTGTTCCAGATTTTGGATTTCATGGCATATTACAATTTTTCAACTTATTATGCATTTCTAATGTCAAATCCTGTTATGAGTTTTCCTTTTCACATCTCATTACCCACTTTTTTGATTCTGCATCTCAATATGAATGCTTTTTTACATCTCATTTCCACTATCTAGTTTCAGTTTTTGCTGTGCGTGTTCATTTTTATTTTACCGCTTGGTTTTGCTTCAGCGTCTCATTATGTACTTTTAGATCTAATTAGGAATTTCATGTATCATCGCTTATTAGTCAATTTCCTTTTTGTTGCCCATTACAGACTATGCATAGCAGCCTGAGCATGAGCTTTCAGATTTGCCCATGTGTTTTCCTTTCCTCACGTTCTTCATTTAACTTCTTACATCTTATGATAAAATTCATAAATTCCTACTAGCATCTTGCTATGATATGTCAAATCTATCATTTTTTTTACACCTGAGTAAACTGTCTTTCTTTTGCACCTCAGTAGACATAGTCTTTTAATATCCCATTACTCATTTGAATGGTATCATATTGCAAATTTTATTTTTGTATCTCATCCTAGGTTTTCATTTACAGAATGCATAATGAACTCCCATTTTTGTATTTTTTGAAAGTTGGGGGTGGTGGTGCCTCTTAGCATGCATTTTCATATCTGCAAATCTTCACACGTTTCCTTTTCAGATTGTGCATCTTTTTCCATGTTTTCTTTTTCAGAGCTATTTCTGCACTTTCCCTAATGCATGTAATTATGCAGCTTGATTTATTTCTAATGACATGTTTTAGATTCTCTAGATCATGACACATTTCCAATTTTGAATACTCTCATGCTTTTCTTCTTTATCTATTTATGCATTTTTATTTTTGCATTTTGTTATGAATTTCCCCTTTCAGGGTGAATTTTCCTTTTTGTTTCTCACCAAGCTTATTTTTTTCTTAGAATTTTTCCTGAATGAATCACCTGGTTTGATTTTTTAACTTATACACTACTTCCTTTGGTGTATAACATTACCCATTTTAGACTTTTGCATCTCCTCTTTCAGCATTTATATCTGTTCTGCATTTCATTATGCAGCTCCATTATTCACACCTTGTTCCTCATTTGTCTTTAAAATGCCATTACATATTTCCATTTTACAAGTCCTTATGCATTGCTTATGTTGCATTTTTCCACTTATGAGTACTTGTTTGTGGTTTTGAGTGGTTTCATATGAACCAGATGTGATCTCATCTCATGCTCATCAAATCACCCATTTCTCTATCATCTCATTATATTTTTCCAAGTTTTCCTTTTGTTATATATGTTCTTACTGCAGGCTGGTTTTTTACAATTGATTAGGTCTCAAATTGCACATCTCACTATGTTTTTCTTTTCACTTCTCACTGAAGTGTTTCACTCTTTTAAATCAGCATGCATTTTTATCTCTAACACATTCTCTTTTCCCTGTAGCTCAACATCTATTTTAACTTTCATATCACATGCACTCATATCCCTTTGTGTGTATTCTTGCATCCCTTATTTCCCACTTGCCGCTATGTTGCACTATTTCATTTTTACTTTCAAAGCACATGCCTTTATTTGTATCACACTACAGCTTTTCATTTTTACCTCTTATTTAATCTTCTGTTCCCTTACTTTGAATATTCTTTTCCCCAGGCTGTTATGTTTCCTTTTTTATATAACATTGCGTATCTTTTTATTTGCATTTCCTCCTGTTTACACATTTTTCTTTATTACACATCAGTCTGCGACGCTGTCTGCATTTCTTTCACTTTTTCCTCTTCTACATACTTGTATTTCATTAGGACTTTTCCATTTCATCATGTGTTTTTCTACTCACCTATGACTTTTGAAGGTTTTACTTTTCACTTTTACACACATGTTCGTTTTTATATATCACCTTTCATGCTGTATCTCCCCAGAAAATATTTTTTTCTCTTTTGCATCTCACTGCTTTTCTGCCTCTCATTGAATGTGTTCCTTTCTGCAGCACAGTAGGTTTTGTTGGCATATCTCATATACACCTCCCTTTTCACATAGTGTTGAACTTGCCTGCCTCTCATCATGGCTCCCTTTCTGCCCCTCATTATGCAAGCTTTTTCACACACGACTACAGATCTGGCTTTCAGATCTCATAATTCGTTTTCACTCCCTTCTCTCTCACAATAAGTTTGAGTGGCTGATCACTCAGAGGTATTTATTTTGCCTTTGTGTATACCATCTTAATGCTGGAACCAAAGTGGGCTTCCTCATGTGATTTACTTGGTCCTTTTTTTCTAGTTGCTCTTTGTGTATGTAAATAATAAATTGATACTTCTTCCTTTTCTCCTTAGTGGATGACCAAATGCTTTTGGTTCGCGGAAAAAGCCAAGAGGGAACACAACAGAAAATACATATGTCAGCACAGAAAATACATTGCGGACACTATGGGAATACAGAAAGTTGAAGATGAATGTATGCTTAAAAGCATAATTAGGAACCTTTTGTCAGGTTTGTTTGTTAAAATCATACATATTTTGAAATGCTGATTGCATTAGCAAGCACTCTCCATTTTCATAATCAGATTTACTTTATGAAAATCAGATTAGGCGGGTTCTCTGCTTTCCCCAGTTTACCTTGGGGGAGGGGAAAAAAAGGTAAGAGAAATTTGGTTCTCTGGCTTGCTCCATGACTCCAGTAACACAGATTAGGAGAACAGCAATGGAGGTTATGCAGCTGCTCCCCCCAATTAACTGAGCACCATATGAGAAGCCATAAAAATGCTCTTTGGAGGAGCCTTTTGGAGGGTTCCACTTCAGCATCCCACCAGAGCTCTGAGGGCAGTGCCTAGCCCTGACCAGCCCCGCCTAGGGCCTCCCCCTACCCTACCCATGGCCCTGGAGCCCCATTTCAAGCAGAGCCTGGGGTCTTCAACCCCTGCCTGAGCTGTGCTTTAGGAGTGCTTGTCTCCAGACATGTCCCTGCCCATCTGACCTGCAGACTGTCTTCCCAGCTTGACCTTGGATCTGCCTCACCACCACAGACCTGCCTGGATTCCTGGCTGAGCCTGGCTGTCCCCCCAGCTTGCCCTGCTTGCCCAGCTAGGACAATGTGGGACTGGGAGCTGGTGGGCTGGTGAGCCCCTGCCCTGATGGCTGCAGAGCAGCGCTTGGCTTGTTGCTCCTCGACCTCCTCCTCTCCAGCAGGACAACACTACGTTGTGTCAGCTGGGTTTTGCCAAGCCACAGCTTGAAAGCCTCCAACCGTGCATGCTCCACCTCTCCTTGAGCAACTTGTTCTGGTGCTGCATCACCCTCCTGGTGAACCCTCCAAGGTGCCGAATGCAGCTATTGCTATTCATTGTGTTGCCTGGCACTATGCTGAAATGTTTTTTTCCCCTTGACTTTATAGTTCCCTCTTCAAGCAGTGTAGTCATGTCGTCCCCCTCCCAGTCTCTTTGCCAAATCCTCCTCAGCCAGAGGGGAACAGAATAAGGCCACTGGTGCCATCTGTGTTTGTGTGTGGTCTGCGTGTGCCGGTTTGTGTTAATCTGTGTGGCTGGATGTGTGTATAAGTACATTTGTGTCATTCACACATGCGCGTGTGCGTGTGCCTGCGGTCAATACATACTCTGCCTTACTACTGGTTGGTCCTGGAGGCATGGAACTGCAGCAGTATTTCTTTCCTGGGCTACTGGATTTGGCAAATCCTAACAGTCATAACCACACGCCTAGGTCAGTGTCCTCTGCAGATTTGCTGAAGGTGGACTCTGTTACCCTCCAGACCACTGGTGAAAATGTTGAACCACACAGGCACCAGTACGAATCTCTGCTTCACCCATTGCCATCTTCCAACTGGATGTTGATCATGACCTTCTAAGCATGTTAGTCCAGACAATTTTAAGCCAATCTAACAGTCATCTTTTCCATTACGCTCATTCTCAGTTTCCAAATGAGGACGCAGTGGAAGGAACTACCTAAAATCAAGGTATATCATGTCCACCTCTCTGAAAGTTTTGTGTGCTTTTCGGCTCCCCTTTTCTTCTGTCTCCAAGAGGCATCTCAGGAAAGGAAGAAAAGCTCTCTGATCCCTAGATCTTTCCTATGGTGGGAATTCCAGACATGTTAGTATTAAATGTTTATCACACTGATTATTATTTCCATGTCTGATATAAGCTGCTACAAGCTGTAACTGGTGAGAGACACATGGTTCCCTGCATCTACTACATGGGGTCAGAAAGTTGGAAAGGAGCTGTGGCTCTGTTCTGGCAACAAGGGACTTGGCAGTGTTGTAGAAGAAACAGGCTAATGGGGAATTAGTTCCCTTGAATCCACACTAGTTTGATCCCACCCTAGTGAAATAGTTTTCAGCAGTTTGATCAAAGACTGTGGATTTTTACAATTTTCTATGTTATCAACGTTACCAATGCTATTAGTTGTCTAAATATTGTGTTAAAGTGCACTTAACTGTAAAAGTATTTTTACAGGAGAGGAAACAAAAGGTGTCATTTACAAATAAACTTGCCTGTTGAAGGTAAATGATATTTGAAGCCGAAAAGTGAAACACCTAGGAAACAACTGAACTGTTACTCTAGTCTCTCAGTGCCAGGAAAATGGCACTTCTATTGTTTTCAGTCGTGAGAAAAGTATCTCAGCACAGGACTGATTTTCTCACTTCATTTCATGGGCATGTAGAGTAAATAAGTCTATTTAAGGTGCAAAAAATGTAAAATAACATAAGCACAATACACAAAGACTTTTAGCGCAGAATAAAAGTGGGTCCAGTACCTACCCAACATTCATCCTTTTTTGCATCATTCTTGAAATTCTGCTTAGAGAGGATGATAGATCTTTGAATATTCCTTTATAACTGTCCTTAATTTCTGCATTTCTGAATGCTTAAGAGCAACGTGTTACTTGCTTGCATGTCATTGTTACAATTAAAACTTAAAATCTCAAACATTATAGCAATTTAAAGGGATATGAATAAATGAGATTATGAGGGAAATTTTTTGTTCATGAAAACTTCCTATATTGATATTATCTTCCCTAATGACAGTTCATTTAGTTTCAGACTGTACAAGGAAATTTGTCTTTGCCTGGACAGCAGCTTCCTGTGAATCTGGAAGGCACTCGCTTTGCTGCCGTTCATAATTTAGTTCCTGACTGGCACTTGTAGCACTGATGTGTACCCTGAATAGGGCTGTGGCTGCTTATTGCGTTCACATTTGTTCTGAGTGAAGGTAGGCAAGAATAAGCGCAATAACTTTGTTCAACCTCTGACCTCTTTCGAAAGGACATGCAAGGTCAGCATCCTTTGTGTCACGTGTTCCTTTTGCAGTTCCTTGTAAGACATTACACAAATGAACTGCATAAAGGACATATGGAACTTGGAGTTCCATTGTGCCTTTCAGTATATCAAAGAAGAGTGTTATTATCCATTTTCATTCACGGTCTGTGAGAAACAGGATGACTCCACTTGTTATCTGACAGATTTTCATGGGAATGAAAGATAATCAAGGGAGCCTTCTGCTGGAGATTCATGTTCTGGATACCTGACAGTCTGGGTTCTGGTGTCGAGCGCTGGCCTAATATTCCCTGATTTAAGCCAGCTGATGACTTTTACATATGTACACAAGACAGCTGGAATTATTTCAGAAGTTCAAGGTCAGACTGAGCTGGCATAGCCTGGGAGCAGTGCCTAAAATCATGCACTGCATTGGGCTATTGCCCAGTGTAAACATATTTGGGAAATACTAGGGCAGTATTCAAGACTGGAGATCTGACAATCCAGCTGCGTCCCCTGTGGATGTGAAAAAACAACAACAAACAAGCAAAACCAAAACAAAAAGTATTGCATTTTGTTATAAACATGATGGTCTAAAGATATCATCAGCATAAGGCTGTAATATCTTATTAGACTAAGTGGTATAATGACAAGAAAAGTGGACAAGTTTTGAGCAGGCAATCCTTTCTCCAGGAGCAGCAGACATGAGACATAATTAGGGATTCAGATTGCTTCCTCTGAGATGAGTTACTTACCAGACTAACTTTGAAAGGAAAAGTGCCTGGAGTCTTCAGAGCAGCGAGGATATTAGTGCGAGGGGGGAAAGAAAGAGGGAGAGAGAGGTTTTGTATTCTATGGAGCACAAAAAGATTGGAGGGGGAAGAAGGAGACTAATGTGCCATAAAAAGCATCTCTATTGAAGCCATGGGTTTTGATGTCCTAGTGTTACACATTTAATTCCCAGGTGCCTCTGCACACAGTGTTTTGTAAGTCTTCCTTGAGGATCAGGACTGAGAGATTAAGTGCTTGTTCTGTGCAAAGCATCTCCTTGCTGGCTGGGTGCTTCATCCTTTATACATCTAATTCTGGGTCATAGTGGCTGCTTACTTTCACCTCCACAGCTCCTGAGAGCTTTTGGTGTGCTGGGTGAAGTGTGCAGAGGTAAGATCTGAGAGTGAGGTAAGGTCATAAACTTTCCGAAGCAGAGTTTGAGTGCATAGCTTGCTTTATAAGTTCTCTATACTGACAATGATTTTCCAGACTAGAATGCTGTACAGAACAAAGTGAATTGAATGCATGCACCCAGAAAAAGAGCGGAGTGTATTTTATATAAATGCAATTAAAAAGTCCACAGTACTAGTTAACAAATCTAGTAGCGTATAACAGCTGTAGAGAGCTGTCTCCTGTCAGTTAGCACTAGAAAATCATCTGTTTCATGGAGGGGCTTTCTTAGGGCGTGCAGGCAGATGACCGGGTCACAGCCTGAGATTTATCTAAGTGAACAGACCATGAGAAACTGCGGGACATGACATGAGAAATTGTTGAATATAACGAATAACAGAGTATGAAGCTGAAAAAAGTTACAGGTGGTGCCCTGAGGAATGGCCAGATTTCACAGATGGTTATGAAGGAGTTATGTGAGAGATGGTCAAATTTTACTGACAATTGGAGAGGAGCATTGGGGGTCATTAAGGGAGCACAACCCTGCAAGACCCCCAGAGTCTGGGTAGCCATAACAGTAATATCATGTAAGGCCTAAATGACCTAAATAACAATATCAGAAACACCAAATTTGGGTACATATGGGGCAAAAGAGTGACCAATAGGAAAAACTAATTAAAGAGGTGGTGTTTTTTTGGGAAGGAGACAAGGGTGAAGAAACAAAAGGCTCAAGGGGAATGGGGAGAGAAAAAGTATGGGGAAACAAAGGGAAGGTGGGGATGAAAAATCGTGTGTTAAGAAAGCTTATAAAGTGTAATCAGCTTCCTATCTAGACAGGGGGAAAAACACAGTTGTTAATTTCATGTGAGATTCCTGTAGGAACAGACTGTGTCCCAAGAGTGAATTAGTGTTTAATCTAGTAGATTAAACACTATCTGCTATTAAAATAGTAGATTCTAAATCTAGTAGATTTAGAATTTAATCTAAATTCTGCCCACTGCAGCAGTTAAACTCCAGACCTGCCCCTGGTGGAGGAACATCTGGTTATTCTCAGTTACTTTTCTTCCTGTCAAGTCATGTGTGATGGTTTATCACTTTCATACTGATAACGAGAGAGACACCTCCCCACATATACTTGTCCCAGTGATATAACCCTCACATCTTCAATTCTGGTTTCAGCCAGTCCAGAAAAATACCACAACCTGCAGTCTAGTTCAGATGGGATTAAAGAGTCTTTGTTTACTTTATCCTATTGAATCTGTTCTGTATTGCACAAAATAAATCTCATCACGCTAAGGAGAGAGCAAACAAAATGGGCTTGAGCAGAGGAGCCAGGGCTCTTAGCTAGGATATAAAATAGCAGGGTTTGGGATGTCCTTTTGGAAGAGATGCCCTTTTTACTGTGTCACTCCACAGGCATTTGTGCTGACACAGTAGAGGGAGTGAGGCAGGGATGCAAATGACAGACAGGTTGGAGTGAAAATTCAGGGAAAACAGACTGGTAGAGAGCTTTAAGTAGCAGGAACATCCTGTGGTTTCTAAATGTTGGGCTCAAGTAGCTATATATTGTTTTATCTCCATTTTAAAAAGTTTTTTAGAGTTCTTTCCTGCATCTAGTCAGTCAGTTGCTCTTGTCGTTACAGATAATGTGCTTTTAAGTATGGTACAGAATTTTCTTGAATCCTTCAAGGTATGTAATAAAAACAGAGTAATTTAATTTGAAAGACTCCTTTGGATACCATCTAGGCTGACCTCCTGCTCCAAGCAGGGCTAACTTCAAAGCTAGATATGGGATACCCCTTAAAGTACCTTCTGCAATTTGCTAAGACATTAAGAGCAGCTCAGTTTAATTTCTTGCTTCTAGGCACTCTGTGCTATTTGAATGCAAAGTGCTATTTTAGTATTGAATTCTGTATCCATATGTAAAAAAAAACATAAAAAAATTACCGCCTTGCTTGCTCTTTATCAGTTTGTGACAGCTGTTCGTCTGGTTTTTTTTGTGCATCCAGAGGCCCACCTTTCAGCTGCTGTTGTGTTGAACTGCTTCCTAGTCAATCCAGGTGTGGATTGGGAGCTGGTCATTCAGGCTAGAGTGACATGCAGCCACCCTAGGTTGCCATTGCCTGCAAAGCTGAACTGTCTCGCTGAGGGAGATGGTTAGGAGCCTGGAGAGTACAATGCATGTGTAGAGGCTGAGGGATCTTGGTTTTTAAGTCTGGGGAAAAGAAGGTTGGAAGGCGAGGGGAAAACCTCACTGCAGTCTTCCTTTACCTAAGGGAGTGACAGAGAAGATAGAGCCAGACTCCTCCTGGGAAATACCTGAAATGTGATAAGGCAAGGCCTGATACAACATGGAAGTTAGTCCTGTTTAGAGGAGGAGACTGGACTAGATGGCCTCCTGAGGTCCCTTCCAAACTAAAGTATTCTATAATTCTTTGAATAGGATCCTATGAACTGAAGGTATCTGGTAACTTCTTTTCTAAGCATTGTAGAAAATCATCACATAGTATCTCACAGACCTGCTTAAGAATTTTCTGTGGTATTGGCTGAAGAAAGTTGGAAGAAACTGTAGATTAATATTATATAAATGCTAGATAAATATTACTTAATGCTATTTTTACTTTGAATAAAATGGTGTTAATCTTAAACGGAAATAATTTTCAACATACAGTTCACTTTAAAGAATCCTACGGAGTATTCTGCCTGTGACTATTGCCTTCACAGAATGCATAGACAGAAACTACCTGATTTTCTTTAGCAAAATTTGTGGTATTTTTGCTATCAATATTTTTTTCTGAAAACAAAAGATTTGAATAACTGAATAACTAGATTATTTTCTTCCTCGGTTTGAATAATCTATTATTTATAAGGAAGGATTCACACGAATTGCATAAAGAAAAGACAAAAAGATTTTGGCTGTGAGCTATGGAAGTTGTCTGTTTTGTCTTCTGCTGTTATCACAGCTGAGTTTCTGCAAGGAGTAATAAATTCTTAATGGTCCACTCCTCAAGTTATCTGATAAGAACAAGGTTACCTGTCAAAGAGTGAAAGAAATACACATTCTATGCTGGCTGAAGTCTGGACTGCTGGTTGACTAGATTTGCAGCTGTTGTGAGTTGTGAAAATTGCATAGAATAAGTGCTCATATAAATTTAAGAAAATGAGAACCCCATCCATTAATTTTACCTAATTATATTCTGTAAGGACTGAGACACAAAAGACTGTGTGATTGAATAATATCAAAGTGTGGATTGGAGCCTTTTCTATGCCTGAAGTACACTCCAGTTTCATACAGCACATTTTCATATAGTGTTTAAAATCTCCTTCAAAACCCCAAAAGTAAATGACCCCCTTCCCTGACCTCTGGTTATCTTCAAAAGTCTAATCTGGAATTTCTTGACTGCTATAAGAAGATTTGATGTGACTGATGCATCTCTCAAGGAAGAGCATTTTGCCCTCCAGCTCATGAAAGAGTACTGTGATCCAAAGAGGACTTGATTGCAAGTCATTTTTGAGACCTAATGCTGTTTTCATATGTAGCTCTTTCCCAAGCCCCAAGAAAAGTATGCTTTCCTCAGACTTGAAAATTAAAGCAAAAATCCATGACCACATTTGAAGCAAGACAAGGAGTCATCTGTGAAGGTAAGACAAATCATTTAATGCTACTTTTTCTCAGATCCAGTCCACCAGTTTCAAGGCAGGTGACCAGACAAGTCTGAGGTCAAACCATGCAGTCAGTCCACAACTCAGGCACAGCAATTGGGTCCATGGCCATGCACAGGCATGGTATGATACAGCTCGAGACAAGCAAACCTACAGCATAGATCAGACTAACAGGGACTAACAGCCCAGGACGAAACTTAAATGGGGCTGGACTCATGAGCAGAAGATGTGGATGGAGCCCACAGGTGAGGTTGACCAAGACCTCTTAGTGTCCTCAGGGGTCTGACGCTTCTTGGAACTGTCAAGCACTGTCACTAACATTACACAAACAGAAGATAATGAGATTTTGGACCCTGAAGCTGTCTATCTCTGAGTCCCCTGTGAGCCTTAGAACTTCATTAGATGTTTCCCATGATCATCTTACCTCTTTCAGTGTGCAGCCTCGCTGGAGATAATTTAAGCAAGTGCTTCTTCATTGTCATTTTTTTCCTACTTTTTTCAATAAGACCTTGTTTACCCTACACCATTCAGAACTCACTCTGATGAAAAAAACAAATATTTTCTTCACAAGCTATTGTCTGGAACTCATCACAGTATTATAAGCGTGCATGATACATTGCTATTGTATCTTCACAGTACCCCTGAGGGGAAGGAAACTCTCACAGATTCAGAGAAATCGCACTATTCATTACATTTCAAGCTGCAAGTACTTGGTACAATCACAAATCAGAAAAATGAATTTAAATCAGGCAATACAGCCCCAGTTAAGGAATCCAAGAATAGAGGAACATAAATGAGTTATTACCTTCAGGTAACTTCATTTACTAATTTAACAAGCATCCTTACAGGAACACTGAAGAGGCAAAGCTGCATACTAAGTCTACTAATCAGCATTTAATTTCCTTGATCAGGAGACCAACGTGGTCCCACATGGCCCCCTGCCTTGATCACATCATACCTTCAAACTCTGGCAGTTCTACTGCCTCTGTTATTGTACTGTCCTGTTTCATACACAAGGCACATACATCTAGTGTGCTGAATGAGATATTTAAGAGAAAAAAAAAGAGGATTTTTGCAGTAAATATTAATGTTCATGCTTCTGAACCTTTTGTGCTTGAGTCTACTCCTAATGTTTCCTTTGCATGACATTTGTATGCCTTTCTTCTCTTTTAAAAGAGCATGGATCCCATCACAGAGGGGATGGAGTTCATAAGTAGACCTCTTGCACACCTGTTTGTCACTAAAGATAATGGAAAGACTAACATCAACAGCTGGTGTTATCTTCTGTTTAAATCAGCCCTCATTACACAGATGTTTGTTGACAGCAGAGGAATGATAAAACTTGAGAATAGCAGGCACCATTAGACTTTCCAGACTGGAAAGATACACTAATTGCCACTGGCTGTCACAACATCACCGTCTCTTTTCCAGTCTGTGATCCTCTTTCTTGTATACCTTTTTCTGTCTCAGCTCCCCAAGGGAAGCAAACAAGAAATACTGTTGCATTGGGAGTCTTATGGAAGACATTGTCTTCGAGGAGTCAGTGATCTTGAGCTTGATATACCCATATGTTTGTATAAGCGACTGCTGCATAACCCCAGGTAAATGGCAATAAAGGGCAACACGCTGGAAGGCTCTGGATGTGCACTGCTCCTGGACACAGTTCCTAGATATGTTTACCTAAGCATGCTCTGATGGACATAAAGAAAGAGACCTGTCATAACAAGATATATAGTTTTGTTTGCTACACTAGATATAAGGGGACACAGTACTGGGCAGGAGTGAACGTCGCCATGGATGGGATCTGCGCAGCGTGTTGTGGCTGTGCATCTGAGGCCTGTCCAACGCTGCAGGAGAACAGTGTTCCCAGCGCCTAAAAAGAGATACTCGCTGTCTGTATTTCTCTTCCTATTTCTATTGTGGTAGTGTTGTTGTTATTGTTGTTATTATTATTATTATTACTATCAAAGCAGTTTCATTACACCTTTTGCTGCTGTGCCTTTCCTACTGAGATCCAGAAAGAACCCTGCACTTCGTGGTGCAGAACAACTGTGCAACTGAATGAAGAGCAGGGAAGACAGCAGTTCCTTTATGAAATATATAAATAGTTCATACTGTTTACATGAAGGACTTTGATGGGACATGCAATTTAAGGCTTTGAGGGGTAGAGTGCCTCCTGTGATATGTAGTGTTAAACTGCACAGTGAAGAAATGGTGAGAAACATATGTGTTGACATACCACTCCCCCATGACACTTTCCATCTTTTTGCATATTGAAGGGGAATAGCTCCAAGACTTTGTGGGGTGGTTGTGTTGTACACAACTTCATGGAGAAAGCATTTCAGCATTTGCATCTAAGCTGAGCATTGTGCATAACTCCTTTATAAAAAAAAAAAAAAATCAACATAAGAGCAAAACTTTTTTGCTGCACCGCCTGTCTGTTTTATTCTTCCTATTACTTAGAAAGCCCTTCCAGGATGGATAACCTGATTTTCTACTGGTAGAACATCAAGTTCTACTATTAAGTTGAACTCCTGTGAATACAAAGCAAGTAAGGCATTTCACAGCAATCCATTGTTCTATTACCAGGGATATCATCAGCAGAGTTCATTAAATACCTCTTTCAATTCCAGTTAAGTCTATCTTCACCTTTTCATCTGGAGAGAACAGTATATTTCTCAGCCTGCTAGATACAACAAACAGAAAAAAAGCCCAGGGAGTTATCACTGAAAGGAACTTTCTCTCTCTGCGCCTCTCTCTTTTTTGTCTCACTCTCCTTTTTTTTTTCCCCCTTCCTAAGAAGACACTTACTTTTGATTCAGGAGTGTTTTCTTGTCATGCTGAACTCTCATCAGTGAGAAGATATGCTGATACAATATATTGCTGTCTCCAAATCTTGACTGATAGTTCTCAGTCTTAGTATGTGCATTCAGACTATGCTTTCAGCTTGTCTAAGAAAACAGAAACTATCTTAGGAATTTAATAGGTCCTCTTCAATAAAGAAGAGAAATAAATCAAGGAGTTCAGAACTTTTAGATAAACCTCTTCCCAGGTGAAGATGAGCTTAAGTTCCCCTATGAAGTCATGTGTCTTGTTCTGCAAATTCCTAGCTGAATTGAGTTCAGGGGGATTGAGGACTCTTCCACCAGGGCCAGTAGAATATATGGCGTCTCCATGGAAATGATGTACATTTCATACTTCTTTTCTGAGAGTAGACTGTGGTTAAGTGTTCTGCAGAGTAGTCCTGCGATTAACAATCCTAAAAAGCAGGCCTCTAGCACCTTGTATTCAAATAATCACAAAGCCTTTTAGAAAATATATGTCAGGACTTGGAAAATACAGCATAATTTCTTTAGAGAAATTGGATATGTTTTTGTTTGGACAAGCTCACACATTTTAATGATAGATTTCTTTCAGACGTTTCAATGGTCAAATACCGTGCATATAAATGTATGTTCTGAATTATTTTATCCCCTTGAGAAAATACTATCAGAATGCAAAGCAGACAAATTAATTTTGCCAGCTTCCTATTTGGTAGGCCTTGGTGCAACAACAAATCTGGATGAAAGATTCACAGAGCGATTTGTGAGATCTGCAGAAAGGTACAGGGAGACAAGAGGTTTTAATGAAAAAGAGAAAGAAACAGGTGCTATTTTAATAATTGTTTGCATTACAAGTTTTTCCTAAGCAAAAATATCTCTAGCAGAACAACTCTTACCTGTGAATTCAGAATTAATGATACTAACACTGACTCATATTATCAAGAATAGTATATTTTTCTATATTTGTTTTCACCCTATATGAATGATACAGTCTTATACGACCTAAAGGGGAATGGTAGAGAACAGAGGCTACAACTCTTCTCACAAGCACAACAGGGAAAAGGGAAGAGTCAGCACTTAAAAGGAAAATTCTGAATAGATGTAAGGAAAAAAATCTTGACCACAAGAGCATTTAATCACTGGAATAGGTTGCTCAGGGAGGTTGTGGAATCAGAGTCCTTGGAGATGTTCAAAACTCATGTGGACAAGACCCTGTGCAACCTGAATTAGCTTTGAAGACAGTCTTGTTTGGAATTGTGTTTGAGTCAGAAGACCTTCAAAGTTCCTTCTGGTTTAAGTGCTTCTATTATCCAATGATCTCAGTTATACCACTGAGTGATAAGTAAACGAAAAATAAGAGGACTAATAACCAACCTTGCTGAGAAAAGTCATGGGACTGCATGAGTACATGAGGAGCAAACAGCAAAATGCATTGCATCCAGTCCTGAAAAGGAGTAGAAGAGGGGGCATCCTGTGACAGCAATGGCTGCTGAGTTCAGAAATACATGGAAATGCTTCACATGCTGCAGATCAATGTGTGGAATTTCCTGCACTGGGAAGTCATGATGTGAATTATTGAGGTAAAGCAATATCTAGTTAGATGTATAGAAAAATAATGACATTTGCACCTCCATAATGCTACACAAGGTGCAATCCAGTATCTACATTTTAAGATATAAATTGATTACTTGCAACTCCTTTTGCATTTATGACACTAAACATTAGGCCAGATGATTTTAGATATAAAATTACTTAAATATTTCAGTTTTTCAGACCTCTATAGTAGAGGTGAGCATGAAAAGCAGAACATTAAGATAAGTCAGTAGTAAGACCCTATCAAATATTATTGCTACCTATCTCTTTCCCTTTGCTTGTCAATGTAGATTAGACACCTGCAGGCAAGTGTCCTTTGAGAATTCCAGGAAAGCTCTCCTCATACACTGCGATAAAAGTCAGTCTTGCTGGTATTCAAAATTAGAAAGGAGGAGTATACACTCCTTTTTCTTCTACGCTTGCAGTATGGTCAATGCAGCAAAAAGGATTGTTAAAAGAGAAGATGTAAGAAATAGTCTTGAAATTGCAAAGGCGCCCATGCCTGCAACATTCTGTACGCTGGTCTATGCTGTTTTTCTGAGCGTGCCATGCAGCTGTTACGCCTTGCTGCAGCACAATCAGTCTCTTGGGTTAGCAAAGCCTGCAGGTTTGATATTCTTCTGCTAAGGGGGTGTTTTGTTTGCTTTTAGGTTTAGAGGAATATAGTAAAGGGTGAGCTAATATGACTTTAATTTTATAATAGACATCAATGATTCAAGGCATCAGAATGTAACATGCAGTCTGGAATGGATCACAGTGTTGATCAAAGATAATAAAAGCATAAACATTGATAGGAACTTTTCAACTTATTTCAAATGTGGAAATGTATGCCGAGGAAGGCTTCAGTTTCCTTTTATGTTCATATCATATAGTCTCTATCTCCTCACTTCTTACTTATAACAATTTTCACTATCAATAAGACTGGATCACATTTGAGTGAGTATTCCAAACATTACAAAAACTAATTATGGCTACTGAGTCTAATGCATTTACGAGTTTACTAGATTCATTTCTAAAGGTGAATCTTAAAAGCCAATAAAACTAGTGAAAAGTTTAGTCTAGATTCAATTTTGAAGACTTAATGTATTTTTCACAGTATATTTTATTCCAGAATAATATGCAGGGTTTTAGATATGAAAAGCTTATGCATCTCTCCAGTTATTTTCTAAAACAATATTCTCACCTGTGAGAAATTCAGTCCACATTTGATCAGAAGATAACTGAAGAGAACAGAAATAACATGGTCACATTAGTGGTCTTTCAATATTACCTAATGTATAGAGAAGCAGAAAAAAGCTTTTTTAAAATAAAAACCAGAGGCATGAAGACTGTTATTTATGCACAATTTGTATAGTTGTCACTCACTATTTTGTAATGAGCTTAAGTTACAAAGAAGGTTTCAAAATCAGACAAAAATGAGAATGATGAGATGATTTTAAAATATCCAAAAGGATTATTCACTTCTCCTGTCAAACCCAGGTACTGCCTGGGGGAAGACAACAGGAGAGTAAGTTGATAACCGTAGCAATGAGTGGGTAACATGTCTGTATTTCCATAAAGCAATTCACTGATCCCAGTACTATGTTAGCAACTTGTTTCTCCCTCTTTTTTTCCTTCTCTCCTGTAATTTTTGATTAAGAACTCTGTACTTTGAAGTTACAGTGTGGATGAAATTTGGTTGTACTTTCTCTGATCTTATGGTTGTCAGTCAATGTGAGCACTGATCCAGGTCCAGCTAACTACCTACAGGGGAAATAGATCAGCCTGCAGCAGAAGACCCATGCTTCTGTAGCCCAGGACTCTCCATTGCAGGGTACTCTGGGGCCACTTTTCATGGCAGGCTTTACCTGATGCAGCAGAAGTAGAAGCTCCAGTACCAGTTTCTGGAGCCACAAGAACCTGTTTTCCTAAAATGGGGCCCCAGGCTCATCCTCCCCACTTTTCCAACTTTTTTGTTACAGGTCTCACCTGTCCAAGCCAGGAATCTAACCCTAGTTTCACCACCTCCTACGATAAACACTCACCTTCTGCCTTGAAGTCTGGAGTCCATTAAGCCTTCCTCACCCACCCACAGTATGTTCTGCCTCAGCTGGTGCCATGTGCTGATCCAGAACTGTGGACACCAGACAGGATTATGTCAGGCACCACTAGCTGGGACCTGACACATCAATGAGTTATGGCCAGGTAAGCACTGCAGCAGCATATTGGGAAAAAAGTGTATTCTCATAACATTTCCAGAGATGCTGGAAATGTACATTCTAGGCCTTACCTTACCTGATATCTTACCTGATATTGGCCATGTCTGGTCTTGGTCTTAGTCTGAAAGGGACTCAAGTCTTCTCTATGCATAGCAGAAACAAAAGCTAAGCAGGTTAGAACTGAGAAGCCTTAGGCATCCTCTCTATGTCCAAAAGCAGAAATTAAAAAAAGGAGATAATAGATGAGCAGCAGCTGAAGCAATGTGACTGTGCTTTGGTAGTTTAGCAGAGGTGCTGAGGGACTAAGGTTTGCTTCTGTACTGTAAGCGCTGATGATACAGAAAGTCTCTTAAAATGAGTTTTTCTCATCGCTCAGTGGGCACAATATTCTCTCTTTTTTACTTCAACTTGTTCAGAAGTGTCACATTTGAGAGTCATGTCTGAAAATGCTCTTGTGGTGCCAGGAGACATTTTTATTTCCAATTCTGTGACAACATTTCTGGAAATAAATTCTGCCAAAGGCAGGAATTAAAGAGACCTTCCAACTGTGCCTTGGGCTGCCCTTTCCTGTTTGTTTTCTGCACAGGCAACAAAACTGGTCATCACAGTAAAATATTCTGCTGGCATATCTTGAAGGCATATGTTCACCAAAAAGCCTTGCCCAGTTTCTGGATTCCCAGCTCAAATAATTAATAGTATTTGCTATTAAACTATAAAGAGCTGAAACTTATAATTCCACTTCAGATTTTTAAGAGTGTATGTTACACAAGGGCGTGCCATACATCCAAGCTTACTACAACACTTTCCCAAGGAATGCCTTTTTTTCCCCATCTCTGGCAGATCAGTGTGGCTGTCTTCACTGGCTAAGATGACATTTTAAAGAAGTTTCTAAGCTTCAAGTGTGGGAGCAAGTGCTGTGCCTTTTCTGTACTCTCAAGAAACAGACATCTTCTGCTTCCCACCGAGCTCCCTTGAAAGTCTCCCAAACTACAATCATCCTCACCCTTCCCACCTCATGTCTTCTCATTGGTAACCACCTTTCTAACAGCTTCCCTTGATTCTCTTAATGCTGCCTTCTAGTGATTCTAAACCCAACCAGAGCAAAGCAGAGTAGCCAACACTTGTTAAGATTACCTTATTTCAACCTTAAATGTCATGCCCTGTATGAGAAACAAACAAACAAACTAAATGCAAAAAAATCCCATATGTTTTTAATACTGGGTGTGAAGTTTGGGCTAGAATATCATTAATCCAATTTTATAGAGGAAATTTGCAAAATAAAGTTTCCCACACAAAATATTTCTTCTGTACCTTGCTATTGTGACAGGAGTGTCTCAGAGTCCAGCTCTTAAGTACATCTTTTCAGTACTCTTGTGACCTTTTTAAGAAGTCTGAAATGGTAGCAGTTTGGTCTGCATTTCAAACAGTGATCACCACTAAGAGTAATTCAGAACACTTTTTTTTTTAACCTTTGAGGAGAGCACACACAACAGCCAGCCAACATCTTGTTTAACCGAACAACTCAAAAAGAGATTGGGTAGGTTCAGTCTAAAGTTTGAAAAGTGTCACGTACAGCCTAGAACAAAATTCGCAGGGCTGAAGTAATCTCTTCAACAGATGTTAATTGAAGCAAAGCAGGAAAACAGGTTCAGAGCTGAGAGTTTTTAAATAATCAGAGACACAAAGTTATTTGCATAATGTTTGACTGATTTCTTAAAAATGTAACAGAACAGTGTATCAAAAAGATGATGTGTGCTGAAAGGTCAGCAGTGATAGCAACTGTTTTCTTTAATAGAATCACAGAATCACAGAACAGTTTGGGTTGGAAGGCACCTTAAAGATCAACTAGTTCCAACCCCCCTGCCATGGGCAGGGACACCACCCACTAGACCAGGTTACTCAAAGCTCCATCCAACCTGGCCTTGAACACTGCCAGGGATGGGGCATCCACAACTCCTCTGGGCAACCTGTTCCAGTGTCTCACCACTCTCATAGTGAAAAATTTCTTCCTAAGATCTAATCTAAATCTACCCTCTTTCAGTTTAAAATCGTTACCCCTTGTCCTATCACAACACTCCCTAATAAAGAGTCCCTCCCCATCTTTTCTGTAGCCCCCCTTTAAGTACTGGAAGGCTGCTATAAGGTCTCCCTGGAGTCTTCTCTTCTCCAGGTAGAACAACCACAACTCTCTCAGCTTGTCCTCATTGGAGAGGTGTTCCAGCCCTCTGATCATCTTTGTGGCCCTCCTCTAGACTTGCTTCAACAGGTCCATGTCCTTCTTCTGTTCAAGGCTCCAGAGCTGAATGCAGTACTCCAGGTGCTGTCTCATGAGAGTGGAGTAGAGAGGAAGAATCACGTCCCTCAACTTGCTGGCCACGCTTCTTTTGATGCAGCCTGGGATACGGTCGGCTTTGTGGGCTGCGAGTGTACGTTGCTGACCCATGTTGCATTTCTCATCCACCAACACCCCCAAGTCCTTCTCCTCAGGGCTGCTTTCAATCCGTTCTCCACCCAGCCTGTATCTGTGCTTGGGATTGCCCTGACACACACGCAGGACCTTGCACTTGACCTTGAACTTCATGAGGTTCGCACAGGCCCACCTCTCAAGGTCCCCCTGGATGGCATCCCTTCACTCCAGTGTGTCAAGTGCATCACACAGCTTTGTATCACCAGGAAACTTGCTGAGCGTACACTCAATCCCACTGTCCATGTTGCTGACAAAGATGTTAAACAGCACTGGTCCCCATACTGACCCCTGAGGAACGTCACTTGTCAGTGGTCTCTGCTTGGACATGAAGCTGTTGACCACAACTCTTTGAGTGCTTCCATCCAGCCAATTCCTTATCCACCAAGTGGTCCATCAATCAAATCCATGTCTCTCCAATTTAAAGACATGGATGTCATGTAGAACAGTGTCAAATGCTTTGCACATGTTCAGGTAGATGATGTCTGTTACTCTCCCCTTACCCACCAATGCTGTAATGTCATCACAGAAGGCCACCAAATTTGTCAGGCAGGATTTGCCCTTAGTGAAACCATGTTGGTTGTCACAGATCGTTTCCTCATTTTCCATGTGCCTTAGCAGAGTTTCCAGGATGATCTGCTCCATGATCTTGCCAAGCACAGAGGTGAGACTGACTGGCCTGTAGTTCCCCGGGTCTTCCTTTTCCCCTTTTAAAAATGGGGGTTACATTTCCCCTTTTTCAGTCATTGGGAACTTCACCGGACTGCCACAACTTTTCAAATATGATGGACAGTGGCTTAGCAACTTCATACGCCAGTTCCCTCAGGACCCACAAACGAATCTCATCAGGTCCCATGGATTTGTGCAACTTCAGGTTCCTTAGACGGTCTTGAAACTGATCTTCTCTTATAGTGGGCGGGTTTTCATACTCTCAGTCCCTGCCTTTGCCTTCTGTGGCTTGGGTGGTGTGGCTAGATTCCTTACCAGTGAAGACTGGGGCAAAAAAGTTGTTGAGTACCTCAGCCTTGTCCATGTCCTGGGTGACCAGGATGTTTCCTTCCAGAGAGGGCCCACATTTTCCCTAGTCTTCCTTTTACCACTGTTGTACCTCTAGAAGCTTTTCTTGTTGTTCTTGATGTCCCTGGCCAGTTTTAATTCTGTCTGGGCTTTAGCTTTTCTAACGTGATCCCCAGCTGCTTGGAAAATTTCTCTGTATTCCTCCCAGGCTCCCTGTCCTGGCTTCCACCCTCTGTAGGCTTCCTTTATCTGTTTGAAATTGTCCAAGAGCTCCTTGATCATCCATGCAGGCCTCCTGGCATTTTTTCCTGACTTCTTCTTTGTTGGGATGCATTGCTCCTGAGATTGGAGGAGGTGATCCTTGAATATTAACCAGATTTTTTGGGCCCCTCTTCCCTCTAGGGCTTTATCCCATGGTACTTTACCAAGCAGATCCCTGAAGAGGCCAAAGTCTGCTCTCTTGAAGTCCAGGGTAGTGAGCTTGCTGTGCGCTCTCCTTACTGCCCTAAGGATCTTGCACTCCACCATTTAAAGCTGTTTAAATCAATTAGCATGACTGGGAACAGACTTACAGAAATAAATAGTAATACAGTTTCACCTTTATAACATGGGGGAAAATGACCAATGAGGTGTCTGTGAAATACAGCAGCCTTAGTATGGGGGATTTATGTAATGAATACTAATTAAAAAAAAAATCAGTTTTAAAAAAAATCTGTCGTTTTACTCTTCCTTCTGAAAGGACAGATTTTGTTGAAAAGGATATCAGAAAAATAAGATGGTAGGACCAGAGGAAAATTCAGTCTGGAAGGTAACTCAGGAAGTCATCCGGCTGAAACTCCAGCTTAAAGAAGGGTCAGCTTTACAAGGTCAGGTTAGGTTACTTGGGGCTTTATCCAGTCTGGCCTTGAAAATCTCCAAAGATGAAGACTGCACACGCTCTATGGGCAACGTATTCCACTACATGAATGTCCCCATGGTGAAAAAAGTTCTCCTTATAGCCAGTCTGAATCTCCTTCATTTTAAGTTATATCCATTGTCTCTCGTCCTCCCACCATACACCACCACGAAAAGCCTGGCTCCATCTTCTTGGTGACCTGAATCTGTCCTGGTCATCTGAATCTGTGTCAGCTATCAATAAAACATTCGTCTCAGTCAGCAACACTTCCTTGTTAGTGAATGTCAGATCCAACTGTGCATCACCCTTGTTTGCCCCAACAAGTGCTTTTATAAATAAGTTATCCTTGACACACACCAAAAATTTCCATAACTGCTTGCATCCCACCATGTTGCTATTCCAACTAAGATCTGCTATTTATAGACTTACTGGAGTTGTTTACAATAGACTTCTCTACAAAGCTGCTTTCCAGCCAATTGGCTCCCAGCATGTATGGGTGCTTGGGTTATTCCTCCCTGCGTGCAGGGCTTTAATTTCTGTTTGTTGAATTGCATGAGGTTCCTCTTTGCAGATCTCTCCAGCCTCTCAAGGTCCTTTTGAATGGCAGCACAACCACTTGGTGTATCAGCCACTCCTCCCACGTTCGTATCATCTGCGAGCTTGCTGAGGGTATACTATGTCCCATTATCCAGGTCATTAATGAAGATGCTGAAAAGGATTGGACTTCGGCCAATCAATGCCTTTGGCACACTACTAGTGATTTGCCTCCAGTTGAACTTTGTGCCCCCCAATCACAACCCTTCTGAGCTTGGCTGTTCAGCCAATTTGCGGTCCACTTCATTGTATACTTATCTAGTCTGTACATCATCAGCTCATTTGTGTGGATGTTATGGGAGACAGTGCTGAAAGCCTTACTAAAATCAAGGTAACCAACATTACATGCTCTCCCCACACCCACAAAGCTACTCATCTCATTGTAGAAGGTTGATAAAGCATGATTTTCCCCTCGTAAATCCATGCTGACTGACCCCAATCACCTTGTTCATGTGTCTGGAAATGGTTTCCAGGACTAGTTGCTCCATCACTTTCCCGGGGATCAAGGTGAGATTGATGGATCTGTAGATCCCTGGGTCCTCCTTCTTGCCTTTCTGGAAGACAGGAGCAACATTCATTCTCTTCCAGTCCTCAGGAACTTCCCCTGATCATCACAGTGTTTTAAAGATAACTGAGAGTGGCCTCACTGTTATGAAGTATATCATCATAGGGGAGGACTGTCCTAATGTTATAGATATAGCTTTTCTGTATTGTATGAAACACTCTTTTAGAACCAAAACACGTGATTAAAAATAAAATAAAAAAAAACCCACCTTTTTTTCTGGTATTTGTTGTTTGATTATGATCTTCTTAGAGAACATTTTCAACCTTTTTTTTTATGTGGTTGTAAGACCTGGAAATTTATTGGTTTCAAAAATGAAAACTAAAATAAGCTCAGAACTGCATGCAGTCAAGAGAAAGGAGTTTCAAACTCTGTGTCATGATACATTTGATAAAAGCCTGAGTTCTGACATTGCTATTGCTGCACAAGTGAAATAAAAGACTTCTCATTTCCCAAAAGCAGAAATTAATCTTTAGTACTTTTCTCATCATTAAAACATTTGTTATTCAGATATAATATTTAATAAGTTCACAGCAAAAATTACATTCTAAATACTTTGTGATACGATACTTAGACACTGACTTTTATTCAGATCTTTTTGAATGGTGTAAAAAGTAATCACATTTTATTGTGTTAACTGCTCGCTTTGAGCTCATCTAAATGGTAATAAGGGAGAAAATGAATGAATTATTTCATTAATTTTTCATGTTTTCCATAAGTATTGAACCATTTTCCTTAAAACTGCTTCTTCTATTGATTTGTGCACTCATTTCTGTGGACTATTACTACCCATATATTGAAATAATTATCTTTGCAAAGTAGTTCTTTCTTAGAGGAAAGTCTTAAAACTTTCTGGACTATTCATACCAGTGAAGAGCAAAGCTGATTTTTAACCTTGTCTTAAAGATCAGCTTCCTGTAAAATCTGCTTTCTCAGATTTCTGAGATAAAACATTCACCCTGTCTAATTTTACACCACATACCCTACTAGTTGCAAGAGGAATGCTTCTGATTTGTAACATCTCCAAAACCCAGTCCCCTTAACTGCTAAATTACCACTTCATTGAATTCTTTGCTCACTGAGTCAGAACGATGGAAATCTGTGGCAGTGCCCATTCATATCCAAAAGCTCTTATTCAGAAGCAGGCTGAGATGTTATCTCAGAGATGTGACTGGGCTTTTTCTCACATGAGATAATAACTAGTATACCGGTTTAAAATATCAACGGTGTTAATTATGAAGTAATTATGAGTACCAAGCTCATCCCACAGATGTCTCTAGCACAACACCTTTCAACAGTTGCCTTCCAAATTAGCAAAATTCCTGAATCCCTTGACTACACAGCGTAGCTGTGTATTTTCAAAAAGAAATCATTGCAAACAGTAGAGTATTATAGACCTGGGTAGGCCTCTGGAAAAGGCTTTGCTTTGGCAGAAGGAAAATAGATAATATATGTTTTTGCAAAATCCCTTGTTATCAGCTTGCTGAAGACACAATTTCAGAAGAAGGTGAAAGGCTTTCTTCAGAGCTGACCTTTCTGAGATGAGAAGTCATGTCTCACAGGGAAGCACAGATGCTTTGGAGTCTTAGCATGGGTTTACAGGAATACCTGGGGGTCCCACAGGGAAGTGAGAGACAAAAAAACTGTAATATATGCACATCTATATCACCTGGAGATAGTAAGAATATCACCAAGCTATAGGGAGAGATCTCCATAGACAGCAAAAGGAAGAAAACATATCTGTGAAAGCCTCTTGTATGGATACTGAAGTGACAAACACTATCATATATGAGGCAATGCAACACAGAGCATAAGTATATAAAAACAGGTTCCTGCAGTTCAGCAAAGCCATTACACATTAGCTGGGAGGCAGTAAGTGGCCATTCATGTACCCAGACTTCTCTTATTCTACGTTCAGTTCATAACCTTAGGCACCCAAAGTGATTTAAGCCAATGTGCTGAGCACCACAACTGTAATAAGCTAAAAATGGATTTACAGTCTGTTATGAAGTCTTGGAGGACAGGCAATGAATTACTGAGCAAGTGAACTTGATCACTTTCTGGTAGGTGACGTGCCCTTGGTGAAGTGTTAAGTAAAATCAGTTTAAAGTGACTAATTTTCTTTAAATCTTCAAAAAAAATATTCTCATGGTCTTTCCAAAACATTTTTGTCCCTCGTGGAAGAACATCTTTGCAGACTGTTTGTAATTGCACTGAAACCTGAGGGATTTATTAATATGGAAATTGAGTTAGGTAGAAATAGCTTAGCATATATTTTGGATTCTCTGTTATTCTAGACAATTTAGAACCTGATAGATTAAATTACCAATGAGGAATGACAGTTAGAAGCAACTATCTTAAGTCATTATGGGAATTTAGTTACTAAAATGATGTATCAGTCTTACAAAAATGTGTATAATAACAGGAGCATCCTCTGATACAGTTGTAAGTAACTCTAGGGCTATGATTTATTCACCATTTAACTTCTTCAAAAGATTTGATTTGACCTTGGGGTTCTGTTTGTGCCTACAGTTTCAAGTAATAAATATAATGCCTTCAAAAGCTATTTAAATTAAAGCATTTGGATAAATGTGAAATATCAAGTTAACACAATGTTTCAAATACATTTTCTGTCATGGCTGTTCATTGATCAAGAAATCGAGAAAACTTGGAACTATAAAAAGGACATGTTTAAATCTATTTTAAAAATTAAATTGAAAAGTCTTAAGTATGATTTCCAGTTGATAGAGAAAACAATCCTTCCAGGGAACTGACAGGCTTTCTGAACACTTCTCAAAAAGCAAGCATGGGAATACAATGTAATCAGATGAAAAATTATGAAATATTGAAGCATTATGGGGAAGTGTGTCTCACGGATGCATTGCATAAATTGGATGGATGGTAGACAGAATGTGTACTGTTGATTACAATGATAAGTAATTATAAATATCCTTGCTTCCTCATGAAACAAAGACCACATTTTAAACAATGTTGAACATTTTGATATTGAAAGGTAATAGGAGCTATGTACACTTGTAATGTACCTGTAGTGTACACTGCTCCTTCACTGTCTGCAGCCAAATTGAAACTTTCAGCTTCTATTTGTACCACCTTCACCGTGTACACAGCCTGGTCGCTGGATCAGATGGTATAGAATTTCTCATATCCATCCTATTTATCATCTAGAGAGCCCTGGGCAGGACCACAGAATCCTTTGCACCTTTACAGTAGAGCAGCTCACAAATACACATTTATATTTTAAACTCTTTGGGAAAAGGGCTGATGCAGCTTGTTGAAAGGGAAGCAATGGCTAACTTATGGCTAGCTAATGCTTTTGCCTGTTCGGTGGTTCTGCACCTTCAAATAGGCCATTTTAATTTCTCCTATTTAAAGCAGCGTTGCCTGGTGCTGGGAAGTAGCAGTGACACACTGACCAGCAGGCGTTCCGCAGGGCTACCGGCGTGGCTACCAGCGTGGCCCCATAACACAGCAGAGTTCTGGCTGAGGGCAAGTTCTTTGCAAATGCAGACTCTGACTCCTGTCCCCTCTGGACTACAAGTTGCTTTCCTCTGATCCTAAGCCATCACAACTAATAAGCACAATAGGACATATAATAGGAGTGTAATTTGCTGCCTGCCAGGCTCGGTGTTTGACAGCATAATGCCGAGCTCATGACATGCATATAAGGGCACAGCAAAGCCTGTGAGCAGAGAAGGCGTCCTTGGGTATCTTAGAAGACTGTGTTAGGAAGAAGCAGCAAAATCTGCCAATGATTTGGGACCAAGCCATAGAAAAAGGACCTTGGCAGAAAGCATCTTCTCATGAAAAGAATTAGCTGGCTTGTTCCAAATAAGAGCAGTGATTAAGGGTGCGAACTGAAACAGGGAATGAATTAACTTGGCAAACAGATTTGAACAATTATTTAAATAGTCTTAATTTTGAACCCTAGCCTTCCCAAACGATGCAAGCTTGGACTCCTGAGGATACCTCAGTCTGGAGAGAGAGGGGAACACACGCACACCTGGTATGAGTTCAAACCAAGGTCGGTTCTGCTCAAGTCTCCATGGGACACAGAATTTAAGCATGCTCAAGACCTAGGCCCAGCATACTCAAAATGTTTTCAGCTCACTTACAAGTAGCTTTGATGTTGCAAGTGGCCACTTTTTACATAATTATTAGTTGTCATTCAAGAAGGTGGAACACAGTTTGAAGAGGGTTGAACCACATCTTTAATATTGCAGGGTAGTGTCCTCATTTCAAGGATCTTGAAGTACCCACTGTCCACAGACACAAGTACAAGAGTCATGGTACTAAAGACAGAAGAAAAAATTATAAAACTAGAACATGACTCAGGTAAAAAGAGAATTTTTTTGTTGGAGGAAGTTGTGGATTGCACCTGTTAAACAATTGTTATAAGGAATAATACTTTTAAGTATTAAGATCACCCCTGAAAGAAAAAGAAAAACCCAGATTTGAGAACCCAAAGTTTGAGAAAACCAACAGCTTACTGATTATCCTTACTACAAGAACAGGAGAAGTTTAGGGTGACTTAAGAAGGCTATTAAGAACAGAAGGATTTTCTTTTAATCCTAACCACAGACATGGTTTTCATCATGGTTTTCTGATGTTTTATCCCTCTTGCATAGCTACTTTGTCCCCTACATAAGAATTTCTACCCATTTTTTCTATAATTTCTATCATTTTTTACATAAACAACGTATGCTTAATTAGATTACTTCCACAGCAAACCAGCCATGAAAAACCTCCTTGTCAGAAATTTCAAAAGATAGTATGACTTTTGTTTATAAGAAGAAATTAATTTTTCTTCTTTTTTACTTTTAATGAATATAAAAGTCAGATGAAACTCATTCACTTGCTGAAAAAGTCAACTCTGATAATAATTAATTTTAAGTTGCTTTATTTGCATGCATATATTTCCTCTCATCTGGAACTATTCCAAGGTACTGATTAATTTAGCATAGAAATCTAATCTGGCATAGTCATGGAAGGAATTACAAAGATAAAATGAACTGTACGAAAAGCAATGTAATGTCAGTGCTGTATTCATGCCCTCTTGCAATATTCATTATAGTTGAAACTCACCAGTTGTGCCCATCAACATGTAAAAAATTAATCATCCAAAAATCCTTGTGCCTCGCAACATCTCAAATCCAATCATTACTTTTAACATAGAAAATTTGAGACAATTTTTTCTGAGATTAAATGAATGAAAAGCAGTTCAGTGCCCAAAGCAGGAGTAGAAAAGTTGGTTCATTTTTCTCATATGAGCTATTTAATCTCTTACACTTGGAATTCACTTGAGAAATCAGTTATGAGTATAGCAAATACCTTTGTCAATTCATGCACTTTGCATGAAATGGAACTTATTGTAATATGTGTCTGTCTAGTAAACCCAAAAACTTTCAGAATGGAAATGCTCTGCAAGTTTTTCTGGTTAGAAACAAGCACACCACCAGGGAGATGAGGGAAAAAAAAAAAAAAAAAAAAAAAAAAGGATTATTCAATTAAAGAAACACAAAAATGAAAACCTGTAAGTAACTGTAAGGGAGAAAGATTCCAGATAGCAAAGGGGTGTTTAAATAGCAGAAAAATCCCTGAAGTAAGATTTAGTGCTATCAAGATGAGACTAGAGAAATTTGAACTCATAACTGCAAATTTTAAAGTTAAATTGTTAATCACTGGAGCAATTTTCCAAGCATGTAATGGTACCCTAAAACTTGAAGTCTTCAAAACATTCTCCACTAAAACAAGGAGAGTCTTTGCCGAAGTTACTTGGTGAAATCAAATGACCTGCGTTGTTCAGGAGATCAAAGCAGACACAATGCTGGTCTTTTCTAGTATTTAAAATCCAGCCCATGAAATGCAATTAATATTGCAAATATATGTTTGAAGTCAGCAAACTCTATTTGTGTGGAGTTCCCTTGAAATTTCACATTCTGTCTTAATCCATGTATAATTTTTGCCAAATTAACAATTTGATTTCATCTGACAACTATACCACAGGACAAATTTTCTGGAAAGTTCAAAGAAATATTTTCCAGGTGTTTCCAAGGACAAGAACAAGACAAAATGTGTATTTTTGCACTAAAATGGTCTGATGATCTTTCAGAGACACTGATGATTTTTTATGCAAAGGTCTTGGCAGAAAAATGACATCTTAATCAAGAATGTAATTTTTGCCGCTATAGACACCAACTAACTGGAGATTAAGACATAGGATTTTGAAAAATCAGAGCCTGCAAATATTTCTTAAAGAATTTTGAGATTTTTTTCAGTAAAGTCTCTGAAGACTTGTTTTTCACTTAGCAAGGTCAAGTACCTCAGAGCTGTCCATGATATCTACTTGACTATATGCTTTCCCCACACTGAAGGTGCATACCCCATTTCTTCACAACTGATGCATGTCGATACGTATTATAGTCACCATGAGACTTGAATATCCTCCCGTCCAGAACTGCAGGAATGAAGTTAAATTTTCTCTAAAATGCATAACAGCTCAGAATTAGAGCCAAGCTATTACAGCTGTATAGCTTACGGGTCTTGTTTGCATTTGGACAGTCCAAAGTACAGCCAAAATTTATACAGACATGCCCTGAAATATTCTGTAAGGTGACAGAATTTTGTGGGTTGTGCTGTGCATCATGTATTTTGGAGAATATGCATATATAGAGAGGTATGTATATTAGATAGTGGCTGATTTCAACTCATTTATTTATTCTAATTTAGATCAAAGTTACTTGGGTAATACCTTACCGCTGACAACACAAACTGATTTCTACCTGGCTTTCAGTTTTTCCGTTAACAGAATTTTATAAAGTAATTATTTGCTCATTCCTTCTCTTGGTTAACCTTCCTTTATAGACATTCAAACTAAATTTTGGGCTTTGATTGTATGGAAAATTTCACAGCAGAAAGTTTATAGAAATAAACCCCTGCCTATCCCCTGTGGATTTTAGAATTTCCACAAAAGTCTTAAAAGAAATGTCAGTTTCTGTGAGTTTAGTAAGCTTTCCTATCCACAGACTGCGGAGCAGCTATGAATGACAGCATAAGCAGATATACATCTTGAGTGGGATATGAGTGGAGAAAACCTTCTCTGAGGGAAGGGACCAAGGTGGGGGAATATTTAATAGATGTCTTGACCACTCTTTCAACAAGTCAAAGGACTGCACAATTTTAAAAATTGCTTAGGAAAACATGGGAGATGTCAGGAGGAAGAAGATGGTATTTGTAGTGAGCTCCTTTTCACTTCTGCACAGGCAAGGTGACTTGGACACAGCTGGGTGCACAGCCAAGTCTCGATTCCTCTGAGGGCTGGTTTTGCCTGGCAATCATGCTGTTGCACAGCCCCACCACTGCTCATCAGCAACCCATAGCAGTTAGTCACTGTGTGGAAGTAACTTCCCATCAGCAATCGACATGTCATCTACCTTGACTTTAGCAAGGCTTTTGACACTGTCTCCCATAACATCCTCATTAGGAAGCTGAGGAAGTGTGGGTTAGATGAGGTGACAGTGAGGTGGATTGAGAGCTGGCTGTGTGATAGGGCTCAGAGGGTTGTAATCAGTGGCACGAAGTCTAGTTGGAGGCCTGTAACCAGTGGTGTCCCCCAGGGGTCNCCACTGCTCATCAGCAACCCATAGCAGTTAGTCACTGTGTGGAAGTAACTTCCCATCAGCAATCGACATAAAACCCTGACAGTTTACAGGTCATTGCTCTCCTTCTCTGCTGATGGTATACAGTAAGGGGAAATGCAGAAAGACAATAATGTGCTGGAGGACTATCAGTGTACCCATGTGGTGCCAGTCTCCTATCCAAAAAAGGCTTTCCAGGGTCCTAAGAGAAAGCTCTCCACCCACACGCCATACTCCTTTGCATCTCAGACAAGTGCAACTAAAGCGTGCACTCACAGAGTTAGGGTCTCCCCTTTTTCAGATGCCTTCAGGTTGCAAAGTGCAGCTAGTGACTATGTGACACTAGAGAAGGACCCCTTCATCAGGTCTGCATAGCTGTTCAAGCCCAGTGAGTTAAGAAAGAGTACCCTACTCCCTCTCTTGTTTCTTCCCCTGGGGCTTTATTCAAAGCTTCTCTTGAAGACTGAGAAGGTTGTTCAGGACCTTGTCCTTCTAGCTGTACTGGCTCTAGCTGGGATGGAGTTAACTTTCACCATAGCAGCCCACACCGTGCTGTGCTTTGTATTTGTAGCTAAAACAATGTTGACAACATACCAATGTTTTGGCTATTGCTGAGTACGGCTTGCATAATGTCAAGGCTTTCTCCTCCATCTCCCCACCCAAAATGAATAGTCTGGTCAAGAAGTTCAGAGGGGACATAGCTGGGACAGCTGAACCAAACTGAGTAGAGGGATATCCTATACTATATGATGTCATGCTCAGGAATAAGAGATCAACGAAAGGAGGAGGAAGGGGTGATGTTCATGCTTATGACATTTGTCTTCCCAAGCAACTGTTACTTGTGCTGAGGCCCTGCTCTGCAGGAAGTGGCCGGACACCTGCCTGCTCACGGGAAAGAGTGAATTAATTCCTCTTTGTGCTTTGCTTGTGTGTGCAGCTTTTGCTTCAGTTATTAAACTGTATTATCTCGATCCATGACTCTTCTCCCCTTCCTTCTATTTTCCTTCTACCTCATGGGAGAGGGGAGTGAGGAAAATGTAGAACTGTCACAAAGAGTTAAATCCCGTTAGTACTGTTTGCTGGTGAGAAAATAATTGTTTCAATAATATATAAGAAAGCAGGGCAAGGAGAACTGAATGTTGAAACAGCCAGTACAAACTGTTCCTATTAAAATGGGTAGTAGGGTAGTAGATGAAACAAGCTGCTCCACGGATACACTAGAAGCGGAGGCTCAAGGGTACCTCTGGGCAGAGCAGTTTTCCTTTAGGTTCTTCATAAGTGCACTAAACTATTTGTTCTCTGAAATCTTGCGATGTTGTTAAGATTTGGGTAGCTCTAACAGTCACATGAGCAGGAAGGAGTCCATATACCTGCATCCTCTAACAGGGATCTGTTCCTTTTCAACCTACAGGGTCAGCTGCATAATAATGTTACTGTATTAGCAATTCATTTTCAGATATGAAACTGATACATAACAGATCCTTAGAAGCCAGTTAGGGACTGTTATTAAGATACAGTATTTGTCTTATTGTGATGCCATAACTAATGCTTTAGCAGAACATATCTGTTCTCTAGGGTAGAAAGAAAGCATCTGGTGTATGGTTCACACATCCCCCACTCCCCTTGTTCTTTTGGAAAATGTTTATGTAATTTTTAGAGATGTTGTTTTCCAAAATGGAAATTTAAGAATAAAAATGTCTAAGAATCAGTCTATGAAATGGAAATATATATATATAAAAATTAGATGTGAAAATAAGAAAACAGTGTAACAGTTTGTTGGAAAAGTTCTAGTCAAATGAAACCATGCAAATATGATGTCCTTATACACATTTTTTGAGGAAAAAATCCTTACCTTTCCTCTTGAAATGCCAAGACAGATAGCTATTTGGGTACTCCATCTGAAGCGAGCTTAAAGTTGAGGAACTAAACAGAAATTTATCTATGGATCCTGCCCCACAGCTTTAGCATCTTACGTGTGAGGAGGTAATGGCTCTCCTGTGATCGCAGTACTCCTCCTGCTGGTCACCAGGAACCGTGCATGAGAGGCGAGAGTGATCTGAGTTGAACACAGAGGGAATGACTGTACCAGATTGATGTTGCAAGAGACTTTCAGGGAGGCATCAGGAGGAGACAGGGAATAGTGCCCTGATCAGGGAGATCGAAACTGGGAAAAAAACAAACGGTATGGGAGAATGGGAATAAAATGAAAAAGAGCTAAGAAGAGATGAGAGGAGTGCCTGCAATAAGCGGTAAGATGTCATGGGCCAGAGTATACAAACACCAAAGGACAAAGGTGCAGAAAGGTGAAGGATTGAACAGGACTTAAGATCTCTGACCAGCATAACTCCACTCTGTCAAAATAGGAGTAAAGTTCACTAGTAGAGTGTGTCTCTTCAGTGGTTAAGTCAACAAAGAGGACAACAACTGTTTTTCTTGCCAGTCACTCTTTTGGGACAATTAAAAGGTACCTCTGAAAAAAATCTAAAATTCCAAACCTCTTATCACATGGGTTACTAATGAGACATCACAGTTCAGATACTAGAAAAGAAATTTTGCAGTGAAGCTAGTTAAGCAGTAGAACAGATTTCCAAGAGAGATGGTGAAAACTCCATCACTGAAGATATTCTAAGACTTGTCTGGACAGGGGCTTGAGCAACCTGTTTTAGTTTCAGTGTCGCACTTGCTTGGAGCAGAAGGCTGGATGGAAGACTGGCAGAAGTCTCTTCCAATCTATATCTTTGTGTGAATCTAGTATGGATTTTTTTGGGGAAGTTCCAGTTTCTATTGGAAGAGAAGAAAACCTAGAACTTGCTCACACCACAGTCAAGAAGACAAAAGTTTATCTTAATCCTGGCATTTCTTACCTCCACAATCTTAATCTGATAGCTTCCAGTAAGAATTCTTCTAGAGCCTTTTCAGGTGTAGCTCTATGCTTCAGCCACGTGATCTGTGCCATATTTAAGTGATGAGATGATAAGCTGTCTTGGGGCTGAGCAGCAGGGAAGGCAGCATTGTCAAGACCATGCTCTGCTTCATTGCAGCTACCAAAGTCAGTGAAGAAAGATTTGTAGAAAGAAAAGAAGTTGCATTCAGGCAAACCAGTGTAGGTCTGGAGAACTAGAGGTTATCCCTGCTTGTGTCGCCAAGCTCAATAGACTGCCTATTCATGGAAAATTTTTGACAAATATTTTCCTAAGTTTACATATGTACAACTTCCCATCCAGCATCTATTTTGTGGAAGTGCTGGGCACAGGACAGCAAGGTAAATGCATGAAAGAGCTTTCATACAAGCTGAGCTTAAGTGAATTTAGGGTCTTTCAACATGGAAAAGAAATAATTGAGGGAGGCAATATGGCAAGGTCTGTAAAGTCATGACTGCCCTGAAAAAGGTGAATAGGGAATTATTCACTGTAACTTACAAGAACTACAGGAAACATCAAAATAAATTACCAAGCTGCAGATCAGAAGCATACAAAAGACTTCTTCCACACAAAGTGTAAGTAAACTATATAATTCATTGCCCCAGAAAGCCACACATGCCAAAAATATAAATAATTTGTAAAAGTGATTAGACGAATCCACAGAAGATCATCCATCAAAGGTTATTACAATGAAAACGGTAGATACAACCTTTGACTTGGGAAGTCCCTCAAAGAAGTGACTTAGCATGAGGACATCCATTTTGCCTGTTGACATAAGTGCACCCATGCTAAGTTTTCTCATCCATTCACAAGCAACTGCGTAAACAGTCTGGGCAGATAACAAATGGCATGTGCCTAACAAATAGCAGTGTTATCTCCTTCGACCAGATGCAAAGATAGATACCATGATTTAAGTGCCCATTTGCTTTACACAAAGGATGTGACATGTTGCAAAACACACTTATTTTATTGCCATGAATCCAGTCATACTGAAACCCAGGCCTTGGGATCCTGGAACAGAGCCAGCTACAACGTAAAAAAAATGCATGAGGATATGTGTTATCAAAATAGAAGCACCAAGTTTGGGAGACTGGATTTACCATAACATCCTAAGAGTTTCCTACTCTTTCTGTTACTGGAGTTGTAATTTGGTTTGGCTTTTTCATTCATAATACCTTAACTGAAGGATAATTAACTGTGTGGGGTTTTTTTTCCTATAACAAGTAGTCTCCCTAGTATTTGACAGAACAGTATCACTCTGTACTAGCCCTGTTCTTATTCTCTTTCCCCAAACTTTCAGTTTTGGCTGCTGGTGTATGTGAAACACATTTTTGTCTTCACACTTGGAACAGTAACTGTCAGTTTTACTGAGGGTTTTCCATTACTGCTTTAGTCAAAGTTTTACTAGCATTGCAAATAAGCAATTAAAATGCCTTTCCCTAGCTTTACCTCTTATATTTGGGGGGAAAGTATTCTTTCAGCTGAGCAACTACAGTTTTCCACATATGCGAGAGCCTTTGCAACTTCGATGTATTGAAGTTTAAAAATTCCCATACTAGGCATAACTGACACGGTATTTTGACAGAGCACCCTGTGCTCTTGCTGCTACTTTGAGTCGTTGTATTGCACTGTCTCCTCAGCTCAGCAGCAATGTTTCTCTTGAAGTTCCTCAGGGACAGCTGGGCCATGGGGATTGATGAAACCAGAATGGTGGGGACCTGACAGCTGCAGAAAGGATCTGGAGGGAGTCCATGTCTCTTCTCTGAGGTATCAGAACTGCTTTTAAAAGGGGGTGGGAATGTGAACAGACACACAATCTCCCTCTTATTAAAAAAGAATATGTATTGAGCACCTAACAAAGAAACAGAAATGAATCCCAGGAGGTGCCTTTTTACATTTTTAGTCTCATATATCTTCTTGTGAGTCTAGCCCTGCATGCTAAAAGGGCTCTTCTGTGACACTGACCATTAAAACACTCACTGTGGTAACACATTAGACAGATACACACCCCTACACAGTGGCTAGTTCAGATCTATAGCAGACTAAGTGCAGTAATCAGCACATCAAGGACATCCCATCATGCTGCTGACTACAGTGCCGCTTCTCCTGCCATCCACTGCTCCCTGGTAATCTCCTCCAAGTGCCGGTGCCTCCAGAGAATCTGTTGGATGGTCCCATCTCACTCATTTCTCAGGGCCGCTGGCCAGCAGATAGCCCTGTCTAAAGCTGTGTAGGAAACACTCTTTATTCTCTTCACTGGAGCAAAGGTGACATATTCTGAAGAATTTCAGGCAGTTGTTGCACAAGCAGTGTTAGAATAGCCAAATCCTGATGATATTACGGTTCTCATGCAGGGCAGACAAGACCAGTAGAATCAAGAATGGTGCCTCATTCTGTCATGGATGTGAACCCAAGCCCTAGCCTAGAGGCTATTCTCTGAAGACTGTTTCTCATGCTAGCTCTGGATATATTGCATTTTATAGATTTAATTAAGCCGTAATTAGGACAGACCATAAACCAGAGAATGATGCTAACACACAGGAATGAGAGACAAACTAGCTCCTTCAGGCCATGTTAAATACAATTAAAGACAGACACTCTTCTTGGTAGGCTGCAGCCTAGGCAGCAAAGTGTTGTTTGTACCATGTTTTCCTATGATTCTGTGAATTTACTGAATATAAGAGAAAATGAAATGTGATTCTCTAATCTGTGAGCAAAGGCTCTCACCCAAGAAAAATATGACTTTGATTCCAGTTTCTTATTCAATGAATAATTGATGTAAAATACTTAAACTTTTATCAGAGCAGTTATTTGAATCCAGGTGAGCAGTCTAACCAAGTAGAGTAATTGCTGTTCTCTATAGACTGATAGTAAATTTATTAACCTGTCTTTTGATGTGGTAAGAACTCCTCCTATAATACCATTGTTCTCCCCCTAAATGATAGGCATGAAAATGTAATTCTTCCTCCAGGAAGGCTGATGAACAGGAAAATCTGAAAATCCTGATTTCAGTGCACTGTTGAGGAGTTGGTTGCCTGTGAGGTAGTTCTGAGAGCCACATCTTAGATTGTACTAGTTCCTGGAGCCTACTGGGTGGCTTGGGAGAAAATCTCAGGAAGGACACAGATTCCAGCTTAGGCTTCTCTCAACCTCAGTGAGTCCTTTGGACCATTATGAGTTGGACTCAGACAATGAGTAAATCTGCCTGTCAAAGTATTGTGGAAAGTTAGGATGAAGCTAATGAAGAAGTTCAGGTCTCTCAGAAGTTCAGTTTATTGTACTGTAGATAGCAGTGTTTCCTGAAGAGTTTGTCAGAGCTGGGTGTAACTGCTCACACATTTCTAGAAGCTAATGCCCCATTAATCAGAGAAAAAAGGCAATCAAAAGAGCTGTTAGAGAAGAACAAAAAATAACCACAGCCTCAGGCACAGGAAAATCGCATGGCTTTGAGAAATAACTATGTCCCTAGAGCTCCAGAGCTGTCAGAAAATAAACTAAATTAGAACTTTTGTAGGGCAAGAAAACAAAACTACATGCCATTTCGAGAGATTTTTTGTTAAATGACTAAGCTGCCTTCCATCATTATTTTCGCTATCTGAACCAACAAAAACAGTGTGTAGAGCCCCAAATATTGGCTAAATACTCAGGTCTAGTAAAGTTAACATTATGGACCAAATGTTTCACTTGATGCAATTATAACACCTGGTGGCAGGAAGTTCACAGATCAATAAAATGTTATTGTGTTTCAAAGCCAGAAGCCAGAAAAATTCTCTAAGAAACATTCTACTTTGGGAATAATATATTGGGATACCATCTTCCTCTGCAGAAATAAATACATAAATAAATAAAGACAGATATATTCTGTTTTCTTGGGAATAACTACTTATAACTTATTTTGTAATTCTATGGAACACTGTCTGAGCGGCAATTTATATACAAATATGAAACACATGAAGTATGCAAACACAACCTAAAATACAAGAGCTTTCACGATATCTTAGGCATCGCTCCTTCCCTTTTGCCTGATGATTAAAAATAAAGCAGAAGTTAATAGACATGAATCTATAGTGTCGTGGTTTAGGCCAAATTGGCTACTGGGGACCTAGGGGACCCCAGATAGGACCGACAGATGCTCCCCTCTACCCCTCTTCAGAGAGAGAGGCAGAGGAGGAAAAAGAGACTTATGAGTTTAGAAAGAACTAAACTACTTTAATGAAATATTAATAATAAAATAAAAAGAAATAATGAAAAATATATACAAAACCGTATCAAGCTCCCGAGATGACAATCACGACACCGGCTGGCACTGGGCCAGTCCCAGGCTGGACTCGGTGACGGAGGGGAACTGGATTCCGGATCTGGATTCAGGATCGGGATCACAGGCAGACGAACAGAGTCCTCCTCAGAC